>JAABOM020068712.1:0-38326 GCA_011800125.2 Solanum clarkiae | reverse complement strand
AAACACACACACACACACACACACACACATATATATGTATATATATATATATATATATATATCTGTGTGTGTGTGTGTGTACTAATAACTGACATTTCAAAACTAAACATCCAAAAAAAACTATAGAAACAATATTCATCACAAATCATTTAAACATATCCAAAACCAACATAAAGAAAATTTGTCTAACAAAAAGAACAAACTATCCATAAATAGAATGTAAGGGCTAGGGTCAAAATAGCAAACATCATGGTGCTCAAGCACCTGTATCTGTCCAGTCAGCAAGGTCCTGAGCCACGGCCTCCTCCTCAGAAGTCTGGACTGCAGCTATATGTGAACGACCATCTCCATGTGTAGTCTGCTGCTCCCGGTCTCTCTATATAGTCGCCATGAGTAGCGACTCCTGCACCACCACCTCTGGTATCAACTCTTCCTTTAGTGCTGCTGGGTCATCATATGTAGCCCTTTTCTAGCTCATCTTTGGATCATCAGTATCGAGGGGCCTCTTCCCATGGACATGTGGGCAATCAACAAGCCACTCAAACACCTCATTACGCATTGGTGCCACCTCCTGGACTTCAATAAGGGCTGTTAGTGCCTACAATAGGTTGGCCTTGAACTTGGCCAACTCCTCTCTCACTATCCTCATGTCAGCAGGTGAGGCACCCTTAAGCCCCCTCTGGAATCTCTCCTCGAAGGCATCAACTCGGGCATCCACCGCTCTAACCTTCTGACCTATCAAATCGCAGGTGAATGCCTTTGCCTTCTCCTCTGAGTCCCGTAAGGCCTTGCAGACCGATGGCTTGATCTAGGTTGCTACAGTCTACAGCCTAAACTCCGCTATAGCTACCCTGCGTACCAGGGCCTGAAAAGCAATAGCAGAGATAAGAGAATCAACCTTTATTGTAGATAATGCTAGTGCGGGAGAACTTGAAGATGGCGTGGCCACAATCTCAATAGCTGGGGAAGGCTATGCAAAAGCTAGAGTAGTACCCGTGGTGGCTGGAGTCCGCCCTTGAGTCTGAGGCTCAATGGGGAATGGATTTTGGAAGGGCGGAGAAGTTGCTTGCAGTAGGGACACTAGGTTCTCATCAGCCTTGATTAGGCCGGGGTCCATGATGCGTGTGGCCTCTATATGCGGGTGCCGGTAGAGGTTGACATGAGCACCTGCTGCACTACATAAATGATGGATCAAAATAGGGAATGATAATGAGGTGCTCGTTCGGATGGCAGACTCGTGATTCTGGTTAGAGATAATCCAGGCGCAATCAATCTCATAGCTAACTAGGATGCTGGCTGATAGCACAGATCACTCCAAGGTGATCGCAATATCCATTAAATCAGGCCGAATATGCCAATAGATAATCGACCACTAAAACGTGGCTCGAAAGTAGAGGTAGCAATCCACTACAGCAGCTTGGTTTTGACTCTAACATCTTTCTCATTCACCACTTTCCTTATTATAAAAATTTAACCATCATATTATGTGGTGGAATGAGGGATTCTATAGTTAGGCCTAAACTGAACCCGTCGGATTGTCTCCTAAGAAATGTCAACTCTCTAACCCTTGACTGAAACCACTCGTAATCTAGGCTGCTCAATAGCCTTCGTATTCTTTGGCAAGACTTGGAGAACTTTGGCAAGGTAGGCTGTGTAAAACTCACGGACCAAGTAAGGGTCATACGTGCCCAACTTCTTTTTAGTCTATCATATAAATCTGTGTCTATCTATCTCAGTATCTAACCCTAGTACCCTATCCAACCTAGAGTCGTTCAGCCTGGACTCCTCGTGGAACTATCTACTAGGTTTGCCCTTTCCTTTTGGCTCTAACCCCTTATCGTTGATCTTTTTTATCCTTGAAACACACCATCTGGGGTCAGCTAGGTGCTGTGATTCTACTTCCTCCTGTAGAGCTTGTGAGCTACTCTAGGACTCTGAATCTAACTCTGAATGTGTGGGATTCATCTGCAGGAAACTGCTTCCAGACCCATATCCATCACCCTCTTGTTCCTCCTCTTCAGACTAGGAGGAACTGCTAACTTCCATAGGTGCCTGAACTATACTGCCTCTATTTTAAGGCACATTCACCTCGAGGTCTATTCTGACTTAATATACTTCCAGAGATCCCTCGGATCGCTCAGTCTCGGAGGACTCATCAACCAAACTCCTTTGAAATGTCTTGATCGCTCGTTTATCCTTTGGAGGCATTATACCTGATAACCAACCACACATAAGCATGTGAGTCTCAAAATGTTTGATTAAGCAGTGATCACATAACAAACGACCAGAAATAACAATACTTAAACATTGGAATCAAAAGAAAAGTCATAGATACAGTTGCAGGTTTGCAGGTACGACTCGTACGGTATCCTACTAGTCATATTCTGTCCTTGTAGTACTGAGGCCTCTAAGAAAAATGCAACCTGGAATCAGGCTAGTAGGGTGGCCTGTGAGTCATAGTCGGGCCTCATACCTCATTCCAGAGACATTTTTGTAACCCAAGTCACACTTACGAGACCCCCACTACAAGTCGTACTAGATGCTACGAGTCGTAGATAGCACCCGTATGAGAAATATGAAGGAACCACAGGTGACTAGTTCCTGCTACGAGGGACCATTAAGACTTGTAGGGGAACGTACGAGTCGTACGGAGGCCTCATAGTTGAAGACAGAAGGCACTTGTAGTGCCTGCAATATTCCCACAGAAACCAAAATTAATTCACGAAAATAGCAAACAAATGCCACATCAGAGCAATAAACCAGTCCAAACACACAAATAATCCCATAACGAACATACGAACCATAAGAACCCTTACATCAAACTCATTCCCACATGTATATTCACGTTAAGCCCAGAAACAATTTATCTCCATATTCAAATTCCTCATCAACTCATCGATCCATTGAGACTCAACGAAGATTTAATAAAACCACAATCAAGGCTAACATGAATTTTCACATTAGAAAATAACTGCATTCCCAAATTCCAATTACGACACTAATTTACACAATTATCACGCAACAATCATGCAAAACACAGACGATCAACATACCAACACCAAAACCACCCACTAGAGTACGTACAAATTTTCACATCATATAGAGAGTTCAAGCAATCCAAACCCTAATTTTAACATCCAAACATAAGCACAATCATATGGTTATGATCACACAAACTTAATTAAGCACACGTGCATCTCCAATGGATGAAATTCAACATAAGAGTGCACCAAAACTAATCAAGAAACTTACCAAGTGAGACAATGATCAAACCGACACAATCTATAGGGAAAGAGATACTGAAACCCTAGAAAAATATAGACTCGCCAGAATACTCACTGAAAAATAATGTGGCTAGCAGGGACGGTGCTTGGAACAGTGACTGGGTGAAAGGGATTCGGGAATTTATGTCAAATTAGGGTAAAGGTAATGAAATTAGGGACTATGAGTTGTGGTAACTCCTATGGCTCATAGGTCCTGGTCTCACAGCACACCTCAACACTTAGAAGCATATGCATCCATACTTGGGAACTACGAACCCCACTTACGACTAGTAAGGGACCTTATGAATCGTAAGGTTGGCTCGTAGTGTGTGCACCAACTTTTATGTCTCATTGCTTCCCTCTACGAGGCATGACAATGAGTCGTATTTGTCAGTATGACTCGTGGGCATGCTCATAGAGGCTGCTCCAAGTGCAATTTTCTTTACATCTTTATTTATTAATCTCCACCTGCAAACAAAACCTCAAAATACAATAATCTTCAAAACATCACAAATGAACCAATGTCTTTAAAATTTTAAAACAAATAAAACAGTACTACCTAAAAATTTCAATAACCAAACATACTTAAAACAAGCCAAAAATTATAAAATTTACTTGGGTTGCCTCCTAAGAAGAGCCTTGTTTAACGTCGTGGCTCGACTCAGTTATTATCTATCATAGAAAATCATCAAGGGCCCATACTTCAGTCTTAAACTCATCTAGATGTTTCATTGATTGGCGGATGTCAAACAGGACCTCTGCATCATTGATCCTAAAGCAAAGCTAACCCGAATCCATATCTACCAGGGCTCTCCCGATGGCCAGAAATGGTCTTCCGAAAATAATGAGCACCTCGAAATCAACCTCACAATCAAGGATGACAAAGTCTGCGGGAAACATGAATTTATCAACCTTAAAAAGCACATCAAGAAGTCTTCCTTCAAGCTTTTTGATGGTTCGATCTGCCATGAAAACTGTATTCTTGTCGGAGTAGGAGTTCCAAGACTAACCTTTTTGAACACAGCTTAGATTGATACTTTCTCCGAGGTCACACAATCCTCTTGCGAATTTAACATCACCAATAGTACAAGGGATGGTGAATGAACTGGGGTCCTCTCATTTTTTAATAAGGAATTTGGTCATGATCACACTATATTGCTACAGCTCTTGCGAGAGCTCTTGGCCCAAAGTGTGTTTCTTTGTCACCAAATCCTTCATATACTTGGCGTACCCGGGCATCTTCTCCAAAGCTTCTAAGAGGGGAATGTTGATGCACTATTATTTTGATTATTGAAAGGAAATGCTTGAATTTTCCATTTTTCTCTTTCTTTTTAAGTCTTTCAGGAAACGGAGGAGGTGGTTTTGGGATCACATTGACTTTGTCTTGCTCTCCCACCTCTTGGCTTTCCACTCTATTACTCATTAGACTTTCTTCCTCAATCATTACCTTTCTATTAATGACCATCTCATAAGCTTCATCCTCAACAATTGGCATAGGAGGATCAAATAATGCTTTTACCACTCTGAGTCATGACTACCATACAATACCCTTTGTTTTTTGGATTTTGAACCATGTAACTTGATAAAGTGCCCTTTTGGCATTGGTTCAGTTGTGAAGAAACTTGCCCAAACTATTGTTCCAACTGCTTAATTACCACAAAGTGAGACTCTATCTATTGGTTAATACTTGAAATATCTGTTTTCATTCCCTTCAAGGTCTCATCTTGGTGATCATCTCTCTTCAATAATTTGTCAAACATCTCTTCAATCCTAGAGTTGCTTGACCCAGAATCACGGTTGTGTGGTGGCACACAAGGACCAGTCTTATAGCCATATCTTTATCCCATTCAGCATCTGGCACTTCTCCATTTAATAGTAGCTAGCCTGATTGTCTCTATATGTACCATCACGATTGTACTTGCGACCATGATTCCCGGAACCTTGCCTCCAATAGTCTGAATTGGACCCTCGCGGGTTATTCCGTAAACTTGCTGCTTAGTTACTAATGAAGCAAGTATCTTCATCAAATAATGGATCTTCATACATAGGAGTGTTTTGGGGTTGGTGAGTTACTGCTTGAATGTTTGTTTGGTTTTGCTTTAAGACCAAGTACATGCTTATGCAAAGTTGAGCAAGTTGCTCCATGATCTTCTTATTGAATTTTGGTTGCTCAATGTTGGTGCTGACCACACAAGGGCTTTTCGTTGCACCATTCTCCCTCTAACCCTATTTTCTATTTTCTATTTGTTTTAACCATTTGCTCCATCCTTGCGGCTACCAATGCAAAAGTTTAGTCAATAGACATACCTCCCATGATCATGTCGGCGCAAGCTTGGCTATTCTCATCAAGTGACCAATAGAAAATCTCGACTAGGGCATTATCAACAATTTTATGCTAAGGGAACATCCTCAAGAATATGGTGAATCTCTCCCATATAGTACTAATAGAGTCACCGGGAAATTGCTCAAAATTCTTTATAGTCTTTGACCTTAAGCTTGTTTGATCTTGGAAAATATCTCTCTAAAAACACTCTATGAATCTCTGCCAAACTTATTATTGTACCCTAATGAAGCTCAGATAACCACATGCTCATTAGTGTCAAGGGGAACACCCTCAAACCAACCGCATCAAGAGAAAGATTTTGTGTTCCTATGACACTTTTACAAATGAAGATGACATTGTGGAGATGATGGTGGGGAGCCTCTGAAAGTAGCCTTGTGAACAAACCACTGTTTTGGAACATTAAGCGTAACCCACTCGATACCATGAAATTAGCGTCTGCTGGTAGGGGAGGCTAACAGTCAACATCTTAGAGAGCTTATGAATGAACTTTTGAGCATCCTTAATGGTGTTTGACCCATAGAACTCTGAAGGATTCATCTGGGCAAAATGTCACTCTCTAGCAACTGGGGTGGGATCACGGGAGAAAGACTGGCCTATCTAGCTTTAGTAGTCACCACTTCGCAAGCATAGCAATAGTAGTGCGAAATTCACTAATTTTGACCGACTCTTCCATAGGAACTTAAGGAACTTGGTTCTCATTAAATGGGGCCAGTCTTAGTAGGGGAGCTCTTCGTGGAAGCATCTTCTATAATATATCAAGGACATCATCAGGATTAGGAAAACTTAATACATGATACAAAGCATGACACATGACATGAAGAAGTGAGATAATTCCTAGAATGCCCTCATAGACTCCCAGTCATAAACATGGTGCACTTCACACCCATGAATAGGAATGCCCTCATAGACTCCAGTCATAAGAATGGTGCACTTCACACCTATGAATAGGACTCTACTCAATGTGCCATGTTGGACTCCAAGGATATTTATAAACCTAGTGCTCTAATATCAAGCTTGTCAAAACCCAAACCTAGGGTATAGGAGTGATATGGTAAATGGGAACCTAAGTCCCCAAACAAGCCTCATAGTATCTATATTCACATCACTAGTTCAGAAGCGTATAAAAAATAGTAACTCATAGTTCTAAGAGATGAGAAAGTAGGACTCACACTATGGGGATGTCATAGGGATAAGGATTAACAAAGATTCACACAACACATAGCATATAAGAATTAAGGGGTGGGTAAGTGTGACTCACTTTACGGGGGCAACTGGGACTTAGGATCTTCCATATTTCTACATTATGTAACCGAATAATAACAACCATATTCCATAAATTTCCATAACCATAATCTCTGAATAGCAACACATAGCATATATCCATGTACAAGATGTCCAATAAGGCTGCTAGTTATAGAATAGGACAGGGGCCAAGACATATCTCGGGCTCACCCTCTATGTAAATACAACATAAACAAAAGAAAAATAAGGTAGATAGATGGTAGCTTGCCCTTGGAAGATAGGTTTCATCAGAACACTTTCTCAAATCCAAACTAGTCATCAAACGGTGGATGAATGTAGTGTCTGGTCCCTACATGGTTACATCATGTAGACAAAAAGTATGCATTAGTACGTTTAAATATACTAAGTACGCCAATATGGAATGCATATGAACTTATTAAACCTGTACTGAATGTTAGATGACAAGGGAATATACATAGAAAAGAGTATATATCCAAAGAGTAATATAAAAATATGCCAAGAAACTCATGATGGATGAAATGCAATAATGCTTCCATATAGAGAGGGGATGTGACCATAACGATCATCTCAAACCCTAGGAGATACTACAAGAATTTTCCCAATGTTAGCCTCCCATCGGTGAAACGACCCCAAAAAGTGCCTGAAAATATGCATTGGAAGTTCCCATATTCATAATTTCAATGTATCTCAAAATTCGTGCCTGATATCGAATATCTGACTTCATATTCTTCTTGGGAGAAAATCGAGCTGAAAATGGGTCTAACCCAAATTTTAGAATAACTGTATCAAGAGTTGAAATTCCAAAGATTTGTAATTCAAGTGTTGATCAACGATGGTACCGCGACGCGCAACCGTCGTGGACTAGTGTTATTTAGTGCGAGATTTTTTATCTCAGTCCAAGGATTTAGGGTCTTGGGCCTAAGCCTTCCCATGCGTAAAAATACCTATATTTAGGAATATTTTAACACCATATCATATAATACATTCCCCAATACTCTCTCAAATACTTAGAGAAATATGTCACTCAAAATTAAATTGCCAAATGTCATTCTGGATCTAAGGATTTCATTCAAGATTCAAGTCTCCATTCAAATATTATTCAAGAAAACCTCCAAAGTTAAGGTATGTGGGATTCAACCATTGGATCTTTTCACCCATGGTGCTCAATCCTCTTTTTTACTTAAATTGCATATTTCTAAGTTAATTTACTAGTGGGTCTTATTTATTATGAATTTGACCATGAACTAAGTTTGGGTTTCATAAAAGTGTGATTGTTTAAGCATGTTTTGAGTTATGAATCTGTCACGACCCAAGCCTAGGGCCTAGACATGACACAATGGAATGGACACCCGATGGGGCCCCAAACAAGCCTCTGAACACATCATCACACATCCTTGATTGCGGAAGAAAGTAAATGACATAAAATATCACAAACAATAGCAAGGGACTAAGGGGAAACTTTCATATCATAGACATCAAGAAACAAGAGAGTCAAGGCTCATAGCTTAGTTACATAATATCTTCAACAACACCTTTACTACATAGATAATAGCTAGGGGCCAAGACAAGCAGTTGGGCTCACCCTCATAGTCAACATATACAACAAAGACAGAGTGCAATAATACACAGCATAAGCACATAGACTAACATCCCCGAAATGGAGGACTCACCCACAAGCTTGATGGATATCGTACTAGCCACGTGGTGGAGGAGGATGATCAAACGTTGCTCTGGTTCTTGCATAGTGACATCATGTAGGCATAGAGTATGCTTTTGTACATTTGAATGTACTAAGTATGTAGGATGCATTGCAACAAGAGATAGGACCATAAACAAAATGCATAAAATAGGCAACGAATAAGCTTATAGCAGTATGGCATGTATGAACAATGTTTGAAGTAAAATCATGCTTATATAGAACATATTACATGTGTAAGGAGTGATATCATATATTGGTGGATTGTCTCACCTTAAAACCTTTGGTGATTGAGGTACCAACCCCATCAATTAGTTGGTGGATCATTGCACCCTATTACTCTTGGTGACCGATGTACAAACCCCCAAACATGGTTATCAAGGTTCAAACCCCTCAACATGGATGGTGGATCATCTCCCCCTGCCACCCTTGGTGACTAAGGTACAAACTCCCCGACATGGTTGGTGGATCGTCTCACCCTTCCACCCTTGATGATTGAGGCATGATCAATTTCTAACACTATATAGAAGAATATCATACCTATATGTTTTCATCATCATATAGTCATTCAACTCATAAGACATACATTAGACCATCAATTCCTCAAGAAACCATAACTGGACACTTTATCAAACACTTAGCAGGTAAGTAGTGCTAGTGTAAAACCATGCAATTCAAGAGTGAAATCATGCTAGAAAATTTAGTGTAAAACCATCAATAGATACTTAGTAACACCCTCAAGAAATATACACAAAACCACATCATCAAATCTCACAATATATCTAAGATTCATAGCTCAAAACATGCTAAAACAATCTCAAGTTCTTAAACCCCAACATAGTGTTTAATGAAATTCATAATAAGTAAAGGTCTAAGGTATGTGGGTTTCATCAATGGGCACCTTTCACCCATGGAGTCCAACCCTTCCTTTTCATGAAAATTGCATATTTTCAAGTTGTATTACTTATGAGTATTACTTAATATTAATTATAATTACAACTTATGTTAGGTTTTTAATGAAATGTTGATTGGAAACACATGTCTACCTATTTCAAGATTATAATTAATGGTCTATTATGAGATTTGATGATGGATTTTAATGTATATTGTATGATGGTATTACCAAGTGTTGGTGTACAGTTTTACTTCAAGTTTTATTGTATGATTTCACTCTTGAATTGCATGATTTTACACTAGCATTACACACCTGTCAAGTGTTTGACAAAATCTCCGGTTATGATTTTTGAGGAATTGAAGGTCCGATACATGTCTTATGAGTTGAATAGCTTTATGATGATGAAAGTATGTTGTATATATGTTAATTTCATGGTAAGCTTCTATAGTGTTGTATGTTGACCATAACCTTGTTGAGGGGTTGATACCTTAACCACTATGAGGAAGGTCTGATGTCGATTAACCTTGTTGAGGGGTCGATACCTTGACCACTATGATGGAGGGTATGATGTCCATTAATCTTGTTCAAGGTTTGATACCTTGACCTCTTTGATGGAGGGTGTGATCTCCATTAACCTTGTTGAGGGGTTAATACCTTGACCACTTTGATGGAGGGTGTGATTTCCATTGACCTTATTGAGGGGTTGATACCTTGACCACTATGATGAAGGATATGATGTCCATTAACCATGTTGAAGGGTTGATACCTCAATGACTACCAAGGGGGTGCTAAGCCTTGGATTCCATGTACTACTTTGTTTGGTCTATGATGATGGTCTCTTCTTACCTACGTGATATGTTCTATTTAAGCATGTTTTACTTCAAGCATCATTCATACACGTCATATTGTTAGTGTACTATTCATTTCTTATGACTATACATTTTTCTTATAATGTCTATCCCTTGTTTCATTGCATCCTACATACTTAGTACATTCAAATGTACTAACACATACTCTATACCTACATGATATAACCATGTAGGAACCGGAGCTCTTATTGATTCTCCTCATGGCTAGATAAATTGCTCAAGTTAGCTTTTGGTGAGTCCTCATGTCCAGGGAGGATATCTATCTTCTTTCACGCTTATGTTTAGGTTACATCTTGTATATTTTGGAATGCTTATGACTATGAGAGTGAGCTCGATTGCTTGTCTTGGCCATTGCTATGTTCTATATCTAGAGGTGTTATTGGACAAGCTATGTATTATGCATGAGCTTTGACTCATTTATGTTATTCAAGTATTTAACTCTTTCTCTTAGTTCCAATTTCCCTTGTTTATGTTTCTTATGTTGTGCTATTTGCTTTCGCAACCAACGATGTGTGTATGATATGCTAAGAAGCTTGTTTGGGATTCCTTCGGGCTCCCCATTCAACTTGTCACGTCTAGGCCCTATTTTGGGTCGTAATAGATATTATGCTAAGTTGTATATTCATGAGTTGGTTAGATTGCATGGGGTGCCATTGCCTATCATATCGGATCGTGGTGCTCAATTCACTTCACACTTTTAGAGGTCCTTCCAAAGAGGTCCTGGTACCAAGGTTAAGCTTAGTACTGCCTTTCACCCTCAAACTGATGGCCAAGCCAAAAGAATTATACAAACTCTTGAGGATATTCTTAGAGCTTGTGTTTTGGAGTTTAAGGGTAGTTGGGATGATCATCTTCCATTGATTGGTTTTGCTTATAATAATAGCTATCATTCTAGCATTAGTATGGCTCCTTATGAGGCCCTCTATGGTAGATGTTGTAGGTCCCTGATTGGATGGTTTGAAGTAGGGAAATGGAAGTGTTGGGTCCTGATCTGGTCATGGAGGCTATGGAGAAGGTAAGGTTAATTAAGGAAAAGTTTAAAACAATCCAAAGTCGCCAAAAGTCCTATGTTGATGTGAGGAGATGGGATCTTGAATTTAAGGTTAGTGATTGGGCCTATTTGAAGGTATCACCCATGAAGGGTGTGGTTCGTTTCAGTTAAAAAGGGTAAATTGTGTCCAAGATATGTGGGTCCTTATAGGGTGTTGAGGAGGATTGGTAAGGTAGCCTATGCGTTGGAGTTGTTTAGTGAAATGGACTTGGTTCATCCGGCATTTCATGTATCCATGTTGAGGAAGTGTGTGGGTGACCCGAATGGTATTGTCCCTTGGATATTTTGGGTGTAGGTGAAGACAACTTGACTTATGAAGAGGTTCCAGTAGTGATCTTGTATAGACAAGTGAAGAGGTTGAGAAACAAGGATGTGGGGCTTCTGTTAAGGTCCTTTAGAGAGATCAATAAGTAGAAAGTGCCACATGGAAAGTCGAGGTGGCATGCAAAAGCAATATCCCTATCTTTTCCATTCTACTCAAGACTACGGTATTAATTCTAAGTCCCCTATGTAATTTCAAGTCTTATGTTTCATCCCCAATCTCATTTGCATGCATTCATGTTTATGTTGACAAGTTCATGGTAATTTTGACCCTTATGTTGAGATTTTTGAAAATGATGTTTAAGTGCATTGTTGCATTCTTTTGTGGGCTGCAATTATCTTATTTATTTCTCTTATATATGTTTCTTTGACATTCGAGGATGAATGTTCCAAGAGGCAGAAATTGAAATTATCCCAAAAAGTGCTAGAAAATGTGCCTAGGAAGTCCCCATAATCGTAGTTTTCATATATCTCAAAATCCATGCGTGATATCGACAATCGGACTCCATATTCTTGTTCAGGGGAAAAATTAAGTAGTAAATGGATTTAACCTCAATTTTAGAACAACTGTATCAAAAGTTTAAATTGGAATTCTAGTGTTGATCTACGATATGCATCGCTGACCGGTGTTATTACGTGCCAGTTTTTTTAACTAGGTCCAAGGCTTTGGGGTCTTAAGCCTAATCCTTCCTATGTGTAAAAACACCTGTATTTAGCCATATTTCAACACCATATCATATAATACATTCCCCAATACTCTCCAACTCATATGCAACCTTACCCTCTCTCCTCAAAACATTATAAGGACCTATAAACCTTGGGTTTAATTTCCCTTTCTTACCAAACAAGATCACATCCTTCGTGAGTGAGACTTTCAAGTAAATCCAATCACCTACTTTAAACTCAAGATCCCTTCTCCTCACATTGAAGTAGGACATTTGTCTATTTTGGGCTGTTTTCAATCTCTCCCTTATAAAACTCACCTTCTCCAAAGCATCCATGACCAAATCCATACCTAGCAAAGCCATCTCCCCTACTTCAAACCACCCAATCGGGGATTTAAAATGACTACCATAAAGAGCTTCAAAGGGAGTCATACCAATGCTCAAGTGGAAGCTATTGTTGTAAGCAAATTCAATAAGTGGAAGATGTTCATCCCAACAAGACTTCAACTCCAAAACACAAGCTCTAAGCATATCCGCAATAGTTTGGATAGTCCTCTCGTCTTGACCATCCATTGTAGGATAAAAAGTCATGCTAAGCTTAACCTTGGTACCAAGACCTCTTTGAAATGACCTCCAAAAGTGATAAGTGAATTAAGCACCACGATCCAAAATGATAGACTAGGGCACCCCATGCAATCTAACTATCTCATGGATGTACAACTTGGCATAATCTTCGACGTCATAAGTGGTTTTGACTGGTAGGAAGTGAGAGAACTTTGTCATTCTATCCATAACAACCCAAATAGATTCAAAATATTTCCTAGTCTTAGGAAACCCAACCACAAAATCCATGTTGATCTCTACCTACTTCCAAGTTGGAATTTCTATTTCTTGGGCTAGGCCGCCCGACCTTTGATGTTCGGCTTTCACTTGTTGGAGATTGTGACATCCGGAGATGAATTTGGCAATGTCCCTCTTCATACCACCCCACCAATAAACATTTCTCAAGTCTCTATACATCTTTGTAGAACCAGGGTGAATGGAATAGGATGAATTATGGGCCTCTTTCAAGATCAACTCTTCAAGTCATCCACATTTGGCACACACAATCTACCTTGGTACCTAAGGACACCATTTCCCTTTGGGAGAAAACCTCTACTTTACCATATCTCACCAAGGCCTTCAACTCTAGCAAGGCAGGGTCAAGATCTTGTTTTGCGTTTACCTCCTTAACTAAAGAAGATTTAGAACTATCAACAACCACAACACCACTATTATCTACTTTATCTAACCAAATGCCCAATCTATCCAACCGGTGAACTTCCCTAGCGACCTCCTTGCCACCATTATCAACATGAGCTAGACTACCCATGGACACTCTACTTAGAGCATCGGCCACAATATTAGCTTTGCTAAGATGAGAATGCACACTCATATCATAGTCTTTAAGGATCTCTAACCACCTTCTTTGTCTCAAGTGACGATATTTTTGATAAACACATATTGGAGACTCTTATGGTCAGTAAAACATCAATATGAAACCCATACAAGTAGTGATGCCAAATTTTCAAACAAATACCACGGATGCCAATTCAAGATCATGGGTAGGATAATTCTTCTCATGCACCTTAAGTTTCCTAGAGGCATATGCTATCACCTGGCATTTTTGCATCAAAACACACCCCAAACAAATTATTGAGCCATCACAACATACCACGAACCCTTCCAACCCTTCCAGTAGAGCCAAGATAGGAACGAAGATAAGCTTATCTTTCAAAGTTTGAAAAATCTCCTTACATTCATCGTTCAACATGAATTGTGCCTTCTTTTGGGTTAACATAGTCATAGGAGAAGTAATAAAAGAAAATCCATTAATAAATCTCCGGTAATAACCCAACAAACCCAAGAAACGTCTAATGTCCGATGGAGTCAAAGGTCAAGGCCAATTTCTTATTACCTCCGTCTTCTTAGGATCCACCTTAATTCCATAACCCGACACCATATGCCCAAAAAATGCAACCTCTTTCAACCAAAACTCACATTTTTCATATTTAGCATACAACCTCTCCACCCACAAAATTTGCAACACCACCCTCAAGTGATTTGCATGCTCCTCCTCACTATGGGAATAAATCAAGATATCATCAATAAAACCATCAGAAACAAGTCAAAGTAGGGTTTAAAGACCCTATTCATGAGATCCATAAATGTAGTCGGTGCATTAGTCAACCCAAAGGACATAACAACAAATTTGAAGTGCCCATACCTAGTCCGAAAAACCATCTTGGGAATATCACACTCCCTCACTTTCACTTGGTGATACCTGGACCAAATATCAATCTTAGAAAAGTGACTAGCCCCTTGAAGTTGATCAAAAAGGTCGTATGAAACTCCTTTCCAACAAATCTCTCAATTTCCCCTTTAAGACCTTCAATTCCGTCGGGGCCATATGGTAAGGGGGAATAGAAATGGGTTGAGTATTGGGAAGGAGGTCTATACCAAAGTCTATTTCTCTTTCAGGAGAAACATCAGGAAGCTTATCAGGAAAGACAACAAGAAACTCATTAACCACAAGAACTGAATCAATAGGAAGGAATTTGGACTCAACATCCCTAACCCTCACAAGATGATAGAGACAACCCTTAGAAATCAACTTTTAGGCTTTAAGACAAAAAATGAACCTACCTTTCACCACCACATCACGACTTTCCCACTCAAGGACAGGCTCATTAAGGAATTGGAATTTAACCATATGCTTTCTACAATCAATAGAAGCATAATTTGTATGCAACCAATCCATCCCAAGAATGACATCAAAATCCACCATATCTTTCAATAAAATCACAAGGCAATATTTTATGCAATATAAACACGAGACAATTTCTATAGACTCTTTTAGCAACAATGGACTCACCATATGGCTAGATACTTCATAAGGTTCACACAACAATTTGGGACTAACATGAAAAATTTTGGCAACAAAAGGAGTAATGAAAGAAGAGTGGCACCTGGATCTATCAATGCATATACATCAAAGTTAGAAACCTTTAGCATCCCAGTGATGACATTAGGCACCTCATCCACCCCTTGTCTTCCTTGAATAGCATAGAATCTATTCTGCATTGGAGTACCCCTTTGTTGGCCTCCCTTTGCCCTTATACCCACATTAGCACCTTGGCCTTGTGGACGACCATCTCTACCTTTGTTTTGAGCATGAGGGAAATCAACAACCTTATGACCCACTTTACCACAACCATAGCAAGCATTAGAGTTTCTCAAACATGGGCCATTACGTTTCATACCACATCTTTGGCACTTAGGATTAGACACCCCACCAGCACCACCTTGGAATCTTAGATTATCATTATCAAATCTCTTATTAGGAGCATTGAAAGACCCTTGGCCTTGAAACTTATGGCCTTGAGGAAACCGGCCACCCTTGGAACCTTGGAATCCACCTTCAAAATGAGCCCTCTTGGACTCACTACTTCTTTTTTTACTAAGCTTTTCCCCCTCTAGTTGCTCGGCATAAGTCATGAGCTGAGACAAATCCATATCACCTACTAGCATGGAGGTATGACACTCCTCATTAACCAAGTCGGATACTCCCGACACAAATTTGTTCATCATTGATCTAGTTTCGATGACCAATGATGGAGCATACTTGGATATCTTGTTAAACTTGAGGGCATACTCTCTCACACTCATGGAACCTTGCTTAAGGTTCATAAACACCATCATCTTAGCCTCCCTTAGCTCGATAGAAAAGAACCGATTGAGGAATGTGGCTTTGAACTCTTTCCAAGGGATAGCATTACCATTCCCCTTCTCCAACTTCCATTGTGTAAACCAAATTTGCGCCACCCCTTTGAGTTGGTAGGCCGCCAACTCTGCCTTTTCCTACGAATTGACCCCCATGATCGATAGCACCTTGTACACCTCATCTATGAACTCTTGGGGATCCTCATCCTTCTTGAATCTATAGAACTCCAGTGGGTTCATTCTTGTGAAATCCCTCACCCTAGAAGCCAGAGTGGGAGCATGAGGGACTTTGTCCCCTTGGTTAATTTGGTTGGTTATAGCATGATCCAACATTGTAATAGCCTCTCAGAATTCATCTTGGGCTGCCCCTCCTCCTTGAGGAGCTTGAGGAGCGGGAGGGGTCGGTTGCTCTTTGGGTGTATGGGCTCTCCTTAGTATCCCTCTTAAAATCGATATGATCTAGAAGAGCAAAGAGCATTTGTTAGGGGAAAAGCCTTACACTTACATCTAAAGCATGATATAGACCATGAACAAGTGAAATATTTCCTAAAATGCCTCATAGCCTCCCATTCATGGTTATAGTGCATTTCACAACGATGAATAAGACTCCAATCAATGAGGTGTGTTGGATTTCGAGGACTATTAACAACCTAGTACTCTGATACCAAGTTTTTCACGACCGAAGCCTAGGGCCTAGAGGTGACATGATGAATGGGGAACTGAAAGGGACCTCAAACAAGCCTCTTAGCATATCAATCACACATCCTTGGTCATGAAAGAAAAATAAACAACAATAGATATAAATAAAGGGAAGTGGTACTAAGAGAAGTATTTGATAATCATAAAAGCATAAAAGAGTCAAGCTCATAGCATAAGTACATCGTAATATCCAATAACACCTCTGACATGGAATGGAGCGGGGGGCCAAGGCACTTTTCGAGCACACCCTCATAGTAACAAGTGTTCAATATAAAGAAGTCTCAAAATAGAAAGAGTAGCATGGATACTGTCCTTGGACTTGAGGATTCACCCTAGCTTATCTATGAAGTACTGAACTAGCCACGTGGAGGATGATCGAAAGGTTCTCTAGTCCTTGTATGGTAATATCATGTAGGCATAGAGTATGTATTTGTATATTTGAATGTACTAAGTATGTAGGATTCAATGCAACAAGACATAAGCAAATATAGTCAAAATGCATGATCATAGGCAATGGATAAGTATAATCTCTATATGGCATGCATGATTAATTCTTGAAGTAATATATGCTTATAAATCATATAGCTTCCACAGTACATGATACATGTATGGGAAGAGTCCTTAACCAACATAGACCAAGCGAGCTACTACTTGAAATCCAAGGCATATCAATCCATTGATAAGGTGGTCGAGGCATGTCACCCCCTCGACAAGGTGATCGAGACATGTCACCCCATCGACAAGTTGTGGTCTACTTGCCATGGTAGCCATACAATGAATAATCTGACACATGTTGCCCCCTCGTCAAGGTGATCAAGGCATGTCACCCCCTCGACAATGTGTGGTATAACTAGATTGATCCACCAGAAAGACATAAGAGAGATCATGCATAACCTATCTTGGCACCTAGTTTAGATACTAAGACTTTATATAAGGACCCCTTGAGTCGATCCCCCATCTTAAGCCTCAATCAGTGCTAAGTCTAATCCCATTGAATACTTGAAATAATCATACTTTAGTCATAACATGAATAACTTGTAAGAGATATAATAACATGACTTGAGTAGCTCATACATATGCTTGACCTATAATAGTGAGCCTAACTTGTATATGAGAATAGATAATGTTCATACATGATCCCTTACTTTAACATGGATGGCTCACAAGAGGTAAAAAATCTTAAATAGGGCTTAACTTGATACTTGCAACATCATAGATACTTTTCATGAATTCAACATGCTTGAAAGTCCTTAGTCATCATATAGTCACTTGACTTGTAAATCATGCAATAGATCATCAACAACTTGAGAATTCTTGGGTTGGACATTTTATCAAACACATGGCAGGTTCATGATACTTGTTCAAAATCATGCAGTTCAAAAGTGAAATAAGTTGAGTTAACTCAATGCAAATCAACTCACCAACATGTAGTAAAACTCTCATGCAGGGTACCTTAAATCCATTATCAAAACTCATAATAGATTATAGTTTCATAGCTCAAAACATGCATAGTCTCAATAGACAAAAACCAACTCATAGTGTAGGCTTAAGATAGATACTCATGCATAATCAAATATACTTTGATAAAATCCCAACATAATTCATCTCATATTTCATAATAAGAATACCGATAAGCAATACAACTTGAAATAATGTCATTTTCATGAAAAGGAAGATTAGGCTCTATGGGTGAAAGGACCTGATGGACGAAACTCACATACCTCAAACTTGGGTTTTCTTTAGATGAGCTTGAGTTCCAAAGATGAGCTTGAAATCCCTGAATTTGGAATGAGATATTTGATTAAGTCTTAGAGAAGTTTTTGTGAGGCTTTTTAGTGATATGAATTGAAAATGGCTAATTATGGGTGATTTCACGTTTTAGTAGGCATGGGGCTATGACCCCAATGCCTTTGGGAGCATAGGAAAAACTAAGGAAAAAGTAGTATTGGTCTGTGTCTCGTCTGCAATGCGTACCAAAAGCAATGAAGCTTTTACACTGCTCCGCACAGCTGGTGCAACGTGGCTAGAGCGTGGATGCTTTTTGGAAATAGTAAATTAGCAAAAATTATTTTTTGTTATGGATCCTTTAAAATCCGAGTTATATTTATTTCTCACTCAATTTTTCCCCCTGATCAAGAATATAAGTCGGATTTTTGTATTACGCATGAATTTTGAGATATAAGAAAATTATGATTACAGGCATTCCGAAGCATATTTTTGGGGCGTTTCAAATATGATGAAAAAAAGACCCAAGAAAAAATACTTTTAACGATCATTTCTTAACAAGAGAAGTAAATCCGATCATTATAAATACACTTATAGGGATCAAATATTTTTGGTCGTTATTAATATATTTATAGCGACCAAATCTTTTTCCAGTCGTTATAAATATACTTATAGCAACCAATGTTTTTTCAGTCATTATAAATATATTTATAGCGACCAAATTTTTTTTTTTAGTCAGTACAAATAAACTTGTAATGACCAATTTTTTCAGTTGTTAAAGATAAATTTTAATCCAATATTAACGAGGGAATAAGTTTGGTCATTAAAGACATAATATCCCAACATATTAGTTAGTGTAAAAATGTGTTTTGATTAATATGAATGAAAAGATATTAGACCAAATCATGTTATAAGTATTACAAGTGGCGTTTTATCGACCATTTCATCATTCTGATAAGAATCTTCTATCTTTTATAATTTTTGTTATTTCATAATAACAAAAGTTTAATAAAAAGAAAAAAATATTAATGCATTATCTTCTAATAACTCTATCCATCATTTTTATTATAGTAAATCATATAAAATTTTAAAATATTGTAAAAGCATTTAGTTACAATCTTTTGGGATAACTTTTTGTAACTTAAATATTTTCTTGATATAGTTTCTATATATGTTTTTATTTTGAGAGACAATTTATTCATCTTTACTTGACCTTTTTAAGGATGCAAGATGAAGTTGGTTAAAACAAAAAATTATTATGAAATAAAAAATTAAAAATAGAAGTAATAATATTAAATAATAATTATGAGCTTATGAGATTAATGTAAGGTAGAATAGTTATATAAATTTGGTAGTAAGTAATTTTCTTAAGAGGATACATGTTTCTCTACTTGCAAATTACCTTCATCAATAGACAGACTTAAGAATCAGTATTCAATAATAATATTTTTTTAGTAAAAATATATATTGTGTCAACTTTGTTTTCATTATTGGTTGTGGAACTAACAGTATACAAAGAAAAATCATTCGTTCGAGTTAGGAAAGTATAAAGTGAAATTTTACAAATAGACAATTCAAAACATTTTACATGACATATAATCAACTACTAAATTAATTAAGAGAACGATATTTTTTTATTATTTAAAATTTAAGTTGATATAATCGATTCGTATCTCATAATATTTTAATCATATTAAATTGCTTATATTAAGTGAATACTATTAGTATAAAAAGTGAAACTAAAAGAAGTTGGGGGTTTCATCCATGAATTAATGTGCAAAAAGTCAATAACTTAAGGTGCAAAACACAATACAAATAACTTTATGTCTAGAACTAGAAAGCTCAACTTTCTTTTTATTTGATTGTGAGAATAGAAACAAAGTTTATGTTTAATTGTAGTTAATCTTTGATTTTGTGAAAAAAGAAAAAAGAAGATAATAGTTATTAGGAGTGTTATTAATAACCTTACGTGAAACATGCAGTTTGAAGAACTCATCCTCAGAAAAAGTGCAAAGAAATATAAGCAATGAAAAATTTTTAAAGCACAGAAAGAATGCATTTCATATTTAAGAAAAGATATTCTAGTTTTTCTTTTATTAAGAGTTAAAAATATCATATCATATAATTTGTATATCTATATTTTTGTAACGTTACGTAATATCATTCTTTATAGTTACCATGAAATTTAATATGAATATAATCAATTTGTATGTTTTCATATTATTTATATGTGTGTGTATATGCACTTTTGCTGATATAATTTGTTGTCATAATTAAGGTCTTAATAATTAGGACTGAAGGGAGCCTTGGAGTAATTGGGATAGTTGTTGTCATGCGACCAAAAGGTCACGGGTTAAAACCTTGGTAACATCATCTGGCAGAAATGCAAGGTAAGTCTACATACAATAGATCCTTGCGGTCGGACCCTTCCCCGAAGTGCACCTGGCTTGCCTATTTTTTTTTAATAACTAGAATATCAATTAGAGAAGAAAAAATTTGGTTCCTTAAAAGAGGTATAACAACTGAATATTTTTCGTCTTTAAAGCTTTTTTAATGAACGGATTATTTTTTAATGACCAGATTTAATCCGATCATTAAACTTTTAATGACAGAGCATTTAACGATCGGTGAGGATCGAATTTTTACCAGTCATTATAGGCTAATAATGACCAGATTTACACTTTTAGCGATGAAATTTCTCCTCGTTAAGGATCTATTTTCTTATAGTGACCCTTTCCTTAATCTTCAAGACAATCCGCTAAGGTTCACTTTAGGGGAGTTCTTGATAGAGAGTTTGAATATAATTCTAAGTGTGGAAAGAATTTGAATGAGAAAAGCAGAGTATAGCTCAGTTGAATATCTTAGGATCGCATAAAAAGTCACAAAAGACCCTTAGGAGCAGCCATAATTATGAGAATGACATTAATGAAATGGAATAAAAATTGTTGCCAAGGGTCCCGTTTATGTGGTATCAAAATACAGCACATTTGATGCTTAAAACTTAAGATTTTGCGTGTTCTCAATGCGACATTTATGGTTTATATATGTTTTTGGTGTTTAGTTTGCAGGAAAGTAGGTTGGCATGATTTTAGGGTAAAATTGCAGACTCTTCTGGTTTTTGAAGGTTTACGGGACCCTCTACGAGTCGTAAGAGTAGGTTTCATAAATATTTCAGTGAAGTTTGATTTTTGAAATTCAGCCATACGAGACCTCTTTTTGAGTCATAGATCACTCTACGAGTCGTATAGAGTGATTTCATGAAGAATTCTAGTGAGATCCAATGAAGGACTAGTTGATGAAAATGAAGTCTACGAGAGCAGAATACGACTCGTGAATCAGTCTACAACTCATAAAGTAGATCTGTAGCAGTAAAGTCCAAGATCTCAAGAGCTAAATCTGAGACCTCAATTATAACCCGTAAATCAGTTTATGAGTCGTAAATGCCTATTGTAGAAAGTCGCCGACCAATTTTTCTAATTTTTTAGGACTTGTTTGTAAATACTATAAATAGTAATTTTTAGGTCATTATTCAAGGGAGGACATTACAGAACGTCATTAGAAAGTACTTTTAGGATTTTGTATTTGGTGCCCTCAATCTTGGAGAAGAATACACATGTGCATTCATTGTATCTTCAAATCTTGTGACTCTCAATATATTTTTGATTTGCTAGTTCTTCAATTCAATTAGGTAAGTGATTAATTATGTTTTCTATATCCATGATTTCTTCATCTACCCATAGCATGAATAGCTAAATTCACAATTTGGAGTTGTGGGAACCATAAAGATCTAACCAAATAAACCTAGATAATTTGTGATTTTTGGAATGGGTATTTATTTGTATTAATCAATTCTCCATAAACAAGACTCTTATCGACGTCGTGTGTTGGATGACAAGGACTATTAACAACCTAGTGCTTTGATACCAAGTTTGTTACACGCCAAGCCTAGGCCCTAGACACGACGTGGTGAATGGAAACCCGAAGGAGCCCCAAATAAGCCTCTTAACATATTATTACATATCATTGGTTGCGGACATAGTTAAATAACATAATAAGAGTAGAAATAAGGGAGAAAGGACTAAAAGGATACTTTCACAATATAAGCATCAAAACAAGAGAGTCAAGGCTCAATACATAACATGTTCATCAATACCTCCACTACATAGATAAGAGCTGGGGTCAAGACAAGCAATCGGGCTCACCCTCATAATCAATACATACATAAAAGAAAGATAGTCTTAGTACATAGCATGAGATCATAGACATTATCCCCAGAATGGAGGACTCACCAACTAGCTTGAGAGAATTTTTTTCATTTTGCATGTTTTCTAGCAGTGGCCAATATTAGAACTTGTCTAGTGTTACCTTCCCGATCCAAGTGGTAATGAATAGGAAAAGATATTGATTAATAGGATTGATGATGTGTTCTCATCTAATCAACCAAACTAGACCAAGGGGAGGTTGACTGGAACTATAGGGAATGGTTAATATTGCACACTATGGAGATGGGCCAAGTGACAGTGAAATTCACCTCTCACCTTTGACCAAAGGGCTTGGTGAACTTAAATTACCGTCCTACATATTATACCTTAGTCAAGAATCGGGTTATCTAGGGATATTGAGTTGGTGAATAATGGGAAACACAATTTCTAAGTTGCTCTCTGTTATTTATTGTCTCTTGCTTTATTAGTTTAGTTTAATTTCTTGATGAACATTGCAAATCCCCCCCTTGGAGAATTAAGTTGTTAATTAATTGAATTGCGTGTTGGTGAATTTGTTGTGAGTCTCTGTATTCTCTGTGGGATTCGACCATAACTATTGTTAGGTTTTATCTTTTGCAACTTCCACTTTATCCTCCAAAAGAGAGATGTAACTTAGGCACGATCAAAGATTATAGTGTTGTTGTCGGAGAATACGACTAGACCTAATTGAATTCACTAGTAATTGTAATTCAAGTGTTAATTTCATAGTTCCATTGTAGTTTACTTTTGTTTCTATTTTTGTTTTTATTATTACTCTTTGCAGGTATATTAGTAGGGTATGCTCAACACTAAGAGTCAAGGCAATCCCTTAAATCCACTTGACCCAAAGATCCAAAGAATTACAAAAAGAATGGCCCAAGAAAATGCCAACATCGTGGGTAATGCATCCTTGAATCGAAATGGTAATGATGATAATCAGAATGACAACCCACCTCCTTTAGAGAATATTCCACAGCCTAAAGATTTCAATGGCAATACTTACCGGTGGAAGTAATATAGATTGAACCCTATGGCAAAGGATGTGACCAGGGATATTGTGTTGCCACCACTACTGGCTGACACAAAGTTCACTGTTTCTGGTGAGTTACTTCAAATGCTACAAAATCGTAGATTATTTATGGGCCTACCATCAAAGGATCCACATAGCCACTTGCACAATGTGGCATTTGTTTGTAAGAGTGTGATGGGGACGAAAAATCTGACTATGGATGTTGTTATACTTTCCTGTTTTCACATTATCTCTTATAGGCAAAATTGCGGTATGGATATCTGAGCTCCTGCATAGTTTAATCACTAGTTCGGCAGGTTTGTAGAAGGACTTTTTGGAGAGGTACTTCCCTAGGTCGAAGAAGTTCAAGTTAAAGGATCAAATCAGCAATTTTGAACAACTTCGGTATGATTCAATTAGCACTAGATGGGAGCGATTTACTATGTTGTTGAGAAGTGTCCCAGACCACAAGCTAGTTGATAATGCCTTGGTAGAGATCTTCCATCATGCCCTTGATAAGAATAGTCAAGCATGTGCTGACACTACTATAGGGGACATATTTTTAGATAAACCATTTGCAAGGATTGTCAAACATATTGAATAAGTGGTCAAGATGAATCATGCATGGGGACAACAGAATAGAGCTTCTATGAGGTGTTCATGTGCTATTAGTATTGGTTCAGAACCAGCCAAGATCAATGAGGAGATTATGTAACAACTTTCTCAACTTCGCACAAGCATAGATATGGTGATCAAGCGAACCAGGAAAGAATAAATATGGTAGTTCACCAACCTCCACATGCACCCATGTATGAGGAGTCTTATTTTGAGGAGGATGTTTGCTTTGTGAATGATTAGAATGAGGGGTTTCTGAACCAATGCCCAAGGGTCCAATCAGGACTATTGGAGCCAAGGTCAAGGAAACTAAGGTCGGAACTATGGTGGAGATGGAGCTTATAGAGACAACTGAGGTGGTCATTATGAGAGGAATAGGGGTCTTGAAGCAGATTGGCGCAGAAGAGACGGTTTCAGAAAAGTTCCATATGTGCTACCACATAACTGAGATCTCGATACAAGCAATTCTAGAATTAAGGAGATGTTTGATCGTTTGTTGAAGAAGGCAGAGACACAAGATGAAACTCTATGGGTCATGAAATCTGATATTTCAAGCATTAATCAAAAGATAGAGTCTCATTATGTAGCTATTAAACTGCTTGAGCAATAATTTAGTCATGTGTCAACTTAGTCGAATTAGTGTGAAAAGGGTATATTACCTAGCAACACAGTTCAAAATTCAAAGAAATAAGAGCAATGTATGGTAGTTACTACTAGAGGTGGCAAGAGTACTATTGATCCTCCTATATCGCTTGAGGTTGAAGATGTTTGTGAGAAGATAGTTGCAGATAAGGATGTGGTTGAAGGGGATGATTGTGTCAAAGATAGGGTGACTAAGGTAGCTAAAGAGCCACAGAAGTATCAGCTCGTCCAAGGCCTCATCCTACTTTCCCCCAAAAACTCAAAAAGAGGGAGGGGGAAGGCAAGTTCAAAACACTTTCTCTCTATTCTTAAGCAACTGTCTATCAACGTCCCTATTATTGAAGCATTGGAGAAAATATCAGGTTAGTTAAGATATATGAAATACTTAGTTACTAAGAAGTGGACTGTAAGTCAGGTGCTTTCACAAGAGCTTTAACATTGTAGTGCTTTCAGTACTAAGTCATTGGCTCAAAATCATGAAGATCCAGGTGCTTTCACTATACCTTGAACTTAGGAGATGTGGAGTTTGCAAGAGCACTTTCTAATTTGGGTGCTAGTATCAATTTGATACCTCTTGCAATTTTCAAGAATCTTCTGTTGGGTTCCCCTACTCCAACTAAGATGCGGTTATTAATGGCAAATAGAACAGTCAAGAAATCGGAGGGGATACTCTATGATATGCTAGTAAAAGTGGACAAACTCATATTCCCTGCAGATTTTGTAATTCTTGATTGTAAAATTGATTTTGAAGTACCTATTATCTTGGGGAGACCATTTTTGTCCATGGGACGAGCTCTAGTAGATATGGACTCCAGTCAACTTAGATTTAGGGTGAATGATGAAGAAGTAGTCTTCGATATTCACCAATCTATGAAGCATCCAAATGAATTGAAAAGTGAGATTTAGGCAATTAGTGAAGTCTAGTAGTCAATTTGCTAAGTCATGCAGCGATAATAAATCAGGTGCTATTTGGGAGGCAACCCAAGGATTTTGATGTTTTAGCTTAGTTTTAAGTTTATTTTCAACTTTTGGATTCTTAGGTAATTGTTTGATTGTGTTGATTCCTCTTTTTCACATTGGGTTTGTTGTGTATAGGGTGCAAGTGAATTTTGGAAGAATATGCAGGTAAAAGACTAAGGCAGCAGATTTTGTTGAAGAATGCATCAGGTATAGTTTCTACGAATGGACTTATGAGTCGTATTGCACTTTACGAATCGTAACCCCATCTGTGAGTATGAACAGTGTGCACTCAACCCACAAGCTAATTTTATGACTTATATATCAAACTATAAGTCGTGAATAGGGTTCTTGGAACTCAGGTAAGATTCTGAATTTTGCTAATTGTTGAGCGGTCTACAAGACCAAGACTTACAAGTCGTAAACCCATCTACGACCCGTAATCGGGGTTTCATAGACCCAAGCCCAGTGATTTTAATTGTTGACTTGGTAAGGGTATAAAAGAGGGGTCAAAATATTTTAAACCCACTTTTACCCTAATTGACCAGAATTTCCCAAATTTTTCATTCCCCTCCCACTTATTACCAATTTTCGGCTCCTATGACCCATTTTCTGGTGAATTTTCTGGCAACTAGGGCTTGGTGATTGTTCATTCTCTCTCATCTTCTTCAAATTCATCTCAATGTGTGGTAAGTTCTTGACTTAATTTTGATCATTTATTTGCCTTATTCCTAATTATTTGATTTGTTGATCATGATTGAGTTGGGTGGTTTAGTATGAAAATCTTGTTTAAGTTGGAATTGTATATTGGAGATTGAATTGCCCTTGGTTTAATTGATTCCATGAATTGGGAATTTAGGCTTTGTGTATGATTAGTTGTTAATGCCTATCAAAATATCCATCAGTTGTACTTGAATGATAGTGAATGATTGTTGCTTGTAAAATTGATGGGTACTTTCGGTGCATGTTAGTTTGAACAAATATGGGTTAGTTGGACTTGTAGGGTAATTGTTGTTAGACCATTTTCGATGGGGTGATTAGTGCGTTAACCATTTTGGGGTTGGTGGTTTTATTCTAAACTTGTGAGTGTGCATTTTTTTGCTTTGATGCTGGTAGTATTTAGGATTGAATATGTTGTTGGGGTCCTTGTGATGAACTTAGATAGGTTAGGTACCTGAAATGTCTTGTTCACGAGAGTATTTTATGACTTGTAGATTTCTCTACAAGTTGTAATTTCCCCTTGTGGAAAATTCCAACCACTTGATAATCTAGGTATTAATGAGACGAGACCTTCTATGAGTCGTAGGTCACTTTATGACTAGTAGATAGGTCTCACAGATCCTTGCCTATTTTTCAATTACTCTCTGGAATTCTATATGAAACCATTTTACGATTCATGAAACACTTTACAAGTCATACCTTGGTCTCGTATAAACTTCCAGTGACCATTATTGTTCTGAAGCACTAATCTATGAGGGAATTTTATGACTTGTAGTGCTCACTACGACTCGTAAAGGGCCTCTCATAGAGCCCTTCTACAATTGATTTAGTGAAGTTTTTGCTTGTTGTTTCTTGATTGTTGAGCTAATGTTGGTTTGTTTATGTTTATTTTTCAAATGTTATAGATTAAGGCTTTTAGGAGGTAGCTTAGAGATTATCCCACAGATGCGATCGTTCAGGTGATGATCAGACCCTTCAGCTGAGTGGGTCATTGGAGATATATGATGCCTAGCCTGACCCAGAGATACCTCAACCACAGACTAGAATTATTGCTAGTTCTAAGCAGCCTCAGGTTCAGAGGGATAGCCCTTCCCAGTATGACGAGGAAAGTAGTGATGAGACAGGGAGTAGCATGCCCCAGATGACCCCTTCTAGGGAGGAGCAGAGTTCAACATGGACCTTCGAGGATAGAGGAGATGTCGAGTCCTCCGTCGTACCATCTTCATCATCAGCACTGGATGCTACTACTCACCGGTGGTGCGTCAAGGGTTTAGAGGCTATATTTTTGGAGGGCATTCAGCCTAAGGGGCGAGGCAAAACCATCCATTTGATATATAAGGAGCCCAAGGTTATATATGATATACTAAGCCATGTCCCAGGTTTGAAGTACACGATGATACGTTATGGGCTCGAGTGGTTGACAGAGGCACTTAGTAGGTACTCCCTAATTACGGTCTGAGAGTTTTATGCATCTTATGCCACCATGATGCAATGAGATCTTCCTAGGGGAAAGAGACCTATCTCTCAGCCCAGATTGACAGAGGTACGACTGAGAGGTCGACGGGTCGACATTTCTAAGGAGACAATCCGTCGTGTTCTTTTTGGTCGATAGTACTGTTCCCCAAGTTTGAAAGCAGAGTTTGACTACAGATAGGGGCCGACCAAAAATTAACTGATTATGAAAGATCCAGTACATAGGAACTCATTACTGAGATGCATGGCCAGTCACATTGCGGAGCAGGGTCCGGAGCCTGCTTGGGTTACCAGCATATGGAGCCTATTGTCAAAGCTTTACTCTCTTTCCCTTCCAAAATTTAGTAGGCGGTTGTTAGATCACCCATCTGGCCTACTCTAGCAGATAATACTTATACACCAGAGTGGGCGATATTGGTTGCCAACATATTGGCTGGCTATGACATTGGTTGGGCCCGACTCATAGCGGAGTAGATCCATGAGTCAGCAATCAAGAGGGCCACCTCTATCCTATTTCCAAGTTTGATCTACAGGCTCTATCTTGATTCCAGGGTGGAGATTTTCACACCAGCTGGACTAGCTAGTTGAGGCTCAGCACCATGGAGCCTAGCCTGATAAAGGCTGAGGAGAACCTGGTGGCACTCCAGTAGGCCCAACCTTCACTAGCACACAGATGTTTGCCCTGGAGCCACCACTTAAAGGTTCGACGACTGCCACCACCACTACTTTTGATGGTACTACTGAGGAGAGACCCAGTATCTTGAGACATTCGATATTGAGAGGGGTCCTACTATAGCTGCTCCTGCACCAGAGGCAATAACTTCACAACCTTCTATACTGGACATGGCTTATGTGTCCATTGTTTCTGTTCAGGCCATGGCCGCAGTGATTATCACATGTTGAGCCCCAGTTACCTTAGCTTATCCAGCAGCTCAAGCCATGGGTCTAGTAGGCTATTGCAAATTCTGAGGAGCGGAGCCGGGTGTTCACTATCTCTACTATTCCAGAGCGCGTTTCTAGAGTGGACGCCCATATCCATGCCTTTGAGGATCAAGTTCAAAAGAGGTTATCCAAGGCCTGACCTTGAGATTTGACAGTTGTACATCAGGAGATCGAGAAGCTTAGGGCTGACATGACAGCTTTACTTGCGGTGCTTGTGACACTACCAGAGACTACATCTATAGAGCCTCTATTTGATTTATTTACTTCCACGGAGGCTTTACAAACTTCAATCGGGAAGGGACCTTGCACGAATATGGAGCCAGATGAGAGGATTACACATCCAAAGATTTTTTAGGATGACGACGATGAGGAGGAAGAGCTTGGGCTGGCGTTGACGACATCCAGGCAAGAGGAGGAGATGAGGCTAGCTTAGGATTAAGATAGGGTAATAGGTATTGGCCCTCTTTGAAAAGAGTGGACCAGTTGACGAGACTACTCCGCGGGAGGATGGCCAGACTCAGCTACAAACTGGCACTATTTTTTCTTGATTTGGTGCCTTAGCGACAATGCACTATTTTTTTTTTGATAGGGTATGGGTAGTTATGGGCCTTGGTGAAGTCTGAGTAGCGTATGGTCCATAACTATACCAAATTTTGATACCGAGGTTTTCTTGCCTGTGTTCTTTTTCCTCGTGAATATGTAATTTCTATTGAACCAGCGCATTTAGTATGTTTAGATAATATGTGTAGCATATAGTACTAATACTTATGGCATATACATGTTTTTATGTTTTGTTTTGAAAATAATTGTTACCCACCAAAATTTTTGATTAGTAGTTAAATGGCAACCATGCATATTTGTGTGTTTGGCGATAGTTGTTTTGATAAATGAGGGTAATTCAGACATGAAGCATATTTGTGGGTTTCTAGCTGATAATGTATGCAATGTCATGTGAGTGTGAGCTTATTTTTCTAGATTTGTGCATTTTGCGCTGATTCAGAACTTGCCCTGTTATTCTAAGTTAGACTGTAGATTAAATGGATTAGGAAGGGATCTCAGGCCTTTGTTCCTTAATTAGTCCACTTTAGCCTAAAAGTAAACAACCAAATGAAGTTTTATCCCTTGTTCCACATATGTGAGCCTTACATGTACCAATTTTTCAAAAACACCTAATTAACCTAACCTTTTTTAGTGAAAAACCTTGAAATTGGCCCTGGTTTGTCCTTGAGCATTGTAAACCTTGATTGAGGCAAAAGGCCTAATTTGAGGGTGGCTACCAAAAGTGGCCTGGTTTGGGGAATAGATATTATGTACTTCAATACAGGCTAAAAGCCTAGGTTGAGGGTTGCCGATGTAGCGGTGAAATCAAAAAATAAGGTAGTGAGTTGGGAATGAAGAACAAAAGAAGAAAATCATGTATCGGTGCAAGGAAAAGAGCAAAATTCCTTACATTGAGTATTAAAAGGAAAATGAAGTGTAAACATGAGGAAAAAGTTGGATATTGAGAAGAAAATGCCTGGGAAAGTTTGAATGTTGAAAAAGGGAGAATAAGGTAAAAATATTAGAGTTGGTAAGGTGAAAGTGATGAAAACGTAGTTCAAGGATGGCATTAGTCACTATTTTTCCAAAATTCCATACCAAAGCTCCCTGAGCCTACGCTACAAGCCTAAAAAGTCCCAAAGTGATCCTAGTCGAGTTGGTTGAAAATCTGAGTCATAAGTATATGGGAAAGCCTATGATATTAGTCATTATGCATGAGCATCTTTTATGAGAGTGAGTGTGTTTGGATAGTCCCAAAGCTAACTTTGAAATAATCATTAATTGTCAAAAATGGGACTTCTTTTTGTGAAGGCACATGCATTGCATTATTAGCACTTGACTTGTTCAGTGTGTGGACTGTTGATATTCCCTTGCTTGTCATAGTTGCGTTCTCACACGCACTAGTGTGTTTTGGTTTGCTAAATATCTATCTGATTTTGTTTTGAAAAGTTGGTATGGGTACCTAAATTTGAATTGCATGTGATGTATGTCATTGGGTTGAGGTTTGTGTGTTGCTATATTGTCTATATAGATTGAGTCATCGCTAGAGGACAAGCAACAATTTTAAGTTGAGTGTGTTGATGTGCTATCAAAATACAATACATTTGATGCTTAAAACATAGGATTTTATGTGTTCTCAATGCGACATTTATAGTTTTTATGTGTTTTTGTTGTTTAGTTTGCAAGAAAGCAGGTTGGTATGATTTCGGGGCAAAATTGTAGACTCTTCGAGTTTTCGAAGGTTTACGGGACCCTCTACGAGTCGTAGATAATTATATGAGTCGTAAGAGTAGGTTTTGTGAAGATTTCTAGTAAAGTTTGATTTCTGAAGTTCAGCCACACGAGACCTCTTTATGAATCATATATCACTCTACAAGTCGTATAGTGTGGTTTCATGAAGAATTCCACTGAGATACATTGAAGGACCAGTTGATGCAGATGAAGTCTACAAAAGAAGAGTATGCATTGTGAATTAGTCTATGACTCGTAAAGTGGATCTATAGTAGTGAAGTTCAAGATCTCAAGAGCTGAATATGAGACCCCGATTACGACTTGTAAATCAGTTTACGAGTCGTAAATGCCTATCGTAGAAGGTCACCGACCAGTTTTTCTAATTTTTTAGGACTTATTTCTAAATACTATATATAGTAATTTTTAGTTCATTATTCATGGAAGGACAATAGAGAACATCATTAGAAAGTACTTTTAGGGTATTTTACTTGGAGCCTTTAATCTTGGAGGGAAATACACTTGTGCATTCATTGTATCTTCATATCTTGTGATTCTCAATATATTTTGGATTTGCTTTGGGTAAGTGATTAATTTATTTTTTCTCAATTCATAATTTCTTTATCTATGTCACAACCCAAACCTAGGGCCTAGATGTGACACAGTGAATGGGAAGCCCAAAGACAACCCAAAAAAGCCTCTTGATTGTAACATGCACATATCTTTGGTTGCAAAAGCAAAATTATACAATAATAGGAGTGAATTAATAAAAAAGGGAAATCAAGACTAAGGGAAGTCTTTGATAATCATAAGAGCGTAAAGAGTCAAGCTTATGGCATATACAAACATAGTATCCAACAACACCTCTACTTTAGAATGGAGAGGGGGCCAAGATATTTCCCAGGCTCACACTCATAATAACAAGTATTCAACATAAGGAATAATTCTCAACATAGCATGAAATAAGTAGATATTGTCCTCGGAATTTAGGACTCACCAAACTCTTTCTCAAGGAACCGAACTAGCCACGTGGAGGAGGATGATCAAAAGGAGCTTTGGTCCCTACATAGTGATATCATGTAGGCATAGAGTATGCGTTAGTACATTTGAATGTACTAAGTATGTGAGATGCAATGCAATAAAGATATAAGCCAATATATAAAAAATGTGTAATCATAGTCAGTGGTTATATAATCTTAATATGAAATGTATGATCAATACTTGTAATAACATACGCATGTAAAACATTTAACTTACATAATATATAATACATATTTGGGAAAAGACCTCAACCGACATAGACCAAGCAGCTACAACTTGGAATCCAAGGCATGACACCCTCTCAGTACAAGGTAGCTGGACATAACACCCCCCAGCAAGTGACTAGGCATTACATCCCCCGACGAAGTGTGGTCTACTTGAAAAGGCAAACCAAACATGATAAATCATGATAATATGCACTAGATGGATCTACTAGTATAGCAAGGGTAATAAATAATCCTGTGGTGGTATATAATTTAGCGACTAAAGACTTTATATAAGGAACCCTTGTGTGGAGCCCCCATCTTAAGCCTCAATCGGTGCTAAGTCAAATCTCAAGAATACTTGAAATAATCATAACTTCAATAACTCGTGAGAAGCATGATAACTTGACATGAATAGCTTTTAAACAGTCTTGACCACTAGTAACCCTAACTTAAACATGAAAGAAGATAATAATCACACATAAACCCTTGCTTTAACATGAATGGCTCACAAGAAGTTAAAATCTTGAAATAGGGCTCAACTTGGTACTTTCAAAATCATAGATACTTTTCATGAATTTAATACATTCTTAAAAGCCCTTAATCATCATGAAGTCACTTGACTTGTAGATCAGGTAAACAACATGAGAATTCTTGTCATGTAATTTCATCAAACACATAGTGGGTTCATGATACTTGTTCAAAATCATGCAACTCAAGAGTATAACAAGGATAGTAAAATCACTTAAAAATCAACCCACCAATATTGCAGTAAAACTCTAATTTGGGTATCATGAAACTCATATCAAAACTTCTTCATAGTTCATAGTTTTCAAAGATTAAATCATCCATAGTCTCAATAGTCATAAATCAACTTATGGAAAAAGTTTAAAGTAGACATTCATGCATATTCAATCAATCTTGATAAGACCCTAACATAATTTATGTTTATATTTCATAATAAAAGATACCCATAAGTAATACAACTTGAAATCATGCAATTTTCATAAAAAGTGAAGGTTGGGATTCATGAATGAAAGGACCCATGGATGAAGACCCACACACCTCAAACATGGAGTTTTCTTGAGATTTAGTTGGGGCAAACGTGAAGCTTGAGATGGGTTCTTGAGTTCCAAAAAATTGAGCTTGAAATCCTCGAATTTGAATGAGAGATTTGATGAAGTATTAGAGAGGTTTTAGAGAGGGTTTTTGATAGATATAGAGTTGAAAAATGGCTAAGTATGGATGAAATAAGAAAAACTAGGAAAATTTTACACTGGACCACACCGCAGGCGCGACGCGGACCAGACGCAGAGCAGGATTCGGAATTCAAAAATTGGTGAAAATTATTTTTCACTAAGGGTTTACTAAAATCATGGTTATACCCATTTCCTACTCAATTTTGCCCCTAATCAAGAATATGAAGTTGGATTTTAAAATCACGCACGGATTTTGAGATATATGGAAATTATGATTATGGGTGTTTTCTGAAGCACTTGAGGCTTTTTCAATATACCCATAGCATGAGCAGCTAAATCTACAACTTGGGGTTGTGGGAACTATGAAAATCTAACCAAATAAACCCGGATAATTTGCAATTCTTAGAACTTGCCTAGTGTTACCTTCCCGATCCAAGTGATAATGAATAGGAAAAGAGATTGATTAATAGGGTTCGGTGATGTGTTCTTGTCTAATCAACCAAATTTTACCAAGGGGAGGCTGACTGGGACAATAGGTAATAGTTAGTATTGCATTCTATGAAGCTGGTCCAAGTCATATAGTGAAATTCGCCTCTCACCTTTGACCAAAGGGCTTGGTGAACTTAAATTACCATCCTACATGCTATACTCTAGTCGAGAATTAGGTTATCTGGGGATATTGAGTTGGTGAATTAGGGGAAACACAATTCCCAAGTTGCTCTCCATTATTGATTGTCTCTTGCTTTAGTTAGTTTAGCTTAATTTCTTGTTGAACATTGCAAACCCCCCACCCGGTGAATTGAGTTGTTAATTACTCGAATTGTGTATTGGTGAATTTGTTGTGAGTCTCCATATTCTTTGTAGGATTCAACCCTAACCTTGCTTAGTTTTATATTTTACAATGACTTCTTTATCCTCCAAAAGAGAGGCTTAACTTAGGTGTGATCACCCGTATAGAAGCCTTACGGTATGTATCAAGGCATATGGTCCATGGTGCCATACTTAGAGAAATCTTCACTAATAAAGTTCTGAGATAGTGATCCACAATGCCCATATGGAGGCCTATATAGACCATGATGGGTTATACATTCCGTGAGAGGTTTATGTCATACAAGCCTTGGCCAAAAATATGGTTTCCAAGGCAAAGGCCACTCATACAAGCCATCATACGGTCCATAAAGTGTCACATGGACCATATGGTGTTCACGTGGTGTGAACCTTTGTCTTGATCTCCAACGTTAAGGCCCAGTCTAAACACAAGGCCAAGGGCCACCTCAAGGCTCCTTCACACAACTCGTGGTGAGTCACATATCCCATGGAGGTTCCCATAAGGTGTCACCTTGGTCAAGAACTTTTCGAAACAAAATTTTAAGCACCACAAAGGTTATACCAAGTCTGAGTCCTTACACATTGGTATGGAACCATTTGAAGCTTTGTATGGCAGAAGATGTAGATCTCTGATGCGGTGGTTTGAGTTAGGAGAGATGGCTTTGATTGGCCCCAATTTGGTGTTAGAGGCTATGGAGAAGGTAAAGTGGATTAGAGAGAGATTGAAAATGATTCAAAGTCACCAAAAGTCTTATTCGAATGTTTGGAAGAAGGATCTTGATTTTTTTGTTAGTCATTGGGTGTATGTGATGGTTTCACCCATGAAGGGTGTAATGCATTTTGGTAAGAAGTAAAAAAAATTCCTCACTATATAGGTCCTTATGGACTTGTTGTACGGGTTGGGAATGTAGCCTATAGAAATTTGATTTGCCCCCAGATTTGAGTTATATACACCCACTTATCCATGTGTCTATGCTGAGGAAATTGATTGGTTATCCCAGTCCAAATGTGCCTTTGGAAGGTGTTGAGCATGAGGAAAACTTGTCTTATGAAGAAATTCTAGTTGAGATCATGGATAGGTAAGTAAAGCGGCTTCACAATAAGGATATGGCTTCGGATAAAGTACTTTGGAGAAATCAACTTATAGAGAGTGCTACATAGGAGGAGGAGTTGGACATGATGAAGCGATATCCCTATCTTTTCCAATCTACTCAAGTCTAAGGTATTAGGTTCTTCCTATTCTAAATGATCTTAACTCTTTCACTCTTGTGTTGCATGACCCCACATGCATACATGTGCACGAAAATGATTTAAATGATGTTTTTGATATGTGTTTTAATGACTTTATGATTTTCAAGTAATGAATTATGTATTGTGTGTTCTTGTTAGAATGTTTCATGTTCAAGTCAAGTTTTTCAAGCCTTGTTTAGCACATTCGAGGATGAATATCTTAAGGGGGAGATGATGTAAGGATCCAGCCTTTATAAGGCTTTAATGGTGCATGTAAATTTGTTTCCAAAAAGGTTATTACCAAGGTGGCACCACAAGGGCACTTCCATGGGTCATGTCACAACTCATTAGCTATGTGGAGGAGTCTTGAGGTGGTCCTTGGAGTTGTGGGTAGAGTGCTTGAGCTTAAGTTAGAGTTCAAGATCAAATTGTTCCTCATTGAGCCATTCATGGCTTGTGGGACACCACACTAGCCGTGTGGTGGCTCGTGAGAGGATCCTTGGGCTAGAAAGCCACACTTTTAGCTAAGGCACATCACACACACACCACTACATGGGTCGTGTGATGTCCCGTATGGGTGTTGGTTCTAAAATTTTCTAAGTATGAAATAACCATCTTAGAACTTGACCATTGAAGATTTTCTCTAAGTGAGGTCACACGGACAATCGTACAGTTCATGTGATTCCACATGAGCCGTAGGGACAGGACCCCTGGCAACTTTTTGACACTCGTTTCATTAATGGCTTTCTTATAATTTTGGTTATTTCTAAGGGTCGTTTATGATGTTCTAACCTATCCTAAACATCTCAAAAGACCTATACTCATCTATTCTCATTCAAATTCAATTCATACACTTAGAATATTCAAACTCTCTCATCTAAAGACTCCTCTTAAGTGAACCATTGAAGGATTAGCTTGGAGCTTAAAGAAATGTCTTCTTCATCAATCAACTTCTTCTTGATTATTCTTATTAGCAAAGGTATGTGGGATTGATTCATGGTTCCTTTCAACCATAAAGACCCCAAACTCTTTTTACTCTTTGATTTTATGAAATGAGCTTACTTTAAAAATGGGTCTTTTAGATTATTGTTTATTTGATTCAATTAAGGTATAGGCTATGTTTTTTAAAGTGATTTAAGTCCTACTATGTTGAATTGCATTGATGTTATAAAGATTTAAATATGTATGTCACCTTTAAAGGTTGATTTAAGCATGGGTAATCTAAATTGTGATTATTTTGTGAATTTACTTATAGATTTACTTGAATTTCATATTATATTGTTGATTTAAGTTTGAATATCTATTTTCCATAGTATTCTCATATCATCCATGGCATTTCCATACATGAACATTGATGTTCATGAAGTTGATGATGTAGGTGAAGTCCCAATTGTGATGATGATTATGTTTTCAAGCAAAGTATGGGTATGACAAGAATATGATCACATGATGTCTATAATATGGCTCTTTGAGCAATTATGGGTGCTTACACCACAATGATGAAGGAGTTATTCCTATGCATGAAAGTATGACATGAACTATAATTTGGCTTTTTAGCCCAAGTGTGCATGATTATGAAGTATGTTTGGCTTTTCAGCCTGCGTATGCATGAGTATGAAACATGATTTGGCCTTTAAGCCCAAGTACACATGTAAATGATTTGAAAGACTTATGGCTTTTCCTCAAGCACGTATATGTATATGTATTCCTGTAGGATGATGACCTAGCACTGAGCAGGCTTTTGTAAGGAGGGATATCCCCAACGTCCCTTATATAAATCTTCAAGTCCCATAAATATGTGCCAAGCATAGGTTCATATTTATGCTTTTTTAAGGGATGATGAATGTTAATGGATCTAGCTTTGGCAAATAGATCACCTCTTTATCCGTCATAGGGAAGATGACGGAGTTCCAAGTTATAGCGCACTTGGTATTATGTCAGTTAAGGTCCCACCCCTGTTATGCACAAAGTATTTTGACATTTATGCATCATGTACTTCATGGCATATTGATATATTACTCTTCTACTTGTATACTTCTTTCTATATATGTCTCCTTGTCATCTAACGTTGAATGCAGGTTATTAGTTCATATGCATTGCATACCCGTATGCTTAGTACATTTAAATGTACTAACGTATACTTTTTTCCTACATGATCTAACTATGTAGGAACCGGAGACTATATTCATCCACCTTTTGACGGCTAATTTGGATTGTTAAAGTTGTTCTGGTAAGTATCATCCAAGGACAAGACATCATCTATCTACCTATTATGTTGCTTTTGCTTATGTTTCATTTATTTTAAGTGTGAGCCCAGGACATGTCTTGGCCCCTGTCCTATTCTATGACTTAGAGTCATTGTTGGACAACATGTAAATTCTTGATCGAATTTGTGTAATGACATG
>JAABOM020068703.1:0-38328 GCA_011800125.2 Solanum clarkiae | reverse complement strand
TATATCATATACATAAGCTCATTTCATCATCATATAGTTAATCGTATCATATCTCATGCTTTGGACCTTCAACTCCTCAAGAAACTATATTTGGACATTTTATTAAACACTTAGAGGGTGTGTAATGCTAGTGTAAAATCATGAAATATAAATATAAAATCATGCAAGAAAATCCATTGTAAAACCATCAATTGATATCTTGCAACACCCTCAAGAAATAAACATCAAAATCACTTACCAAATCTTACAATAGATCCAAGATTTATAGCTCAAAACATAGCAAAACAGTCACAACTTTTACATAGCTTTAACATAGTGTGCAGAAAATTTCATAGTATGCAAGACCCATTTGTAAATCAACTTTAAATTATGCAATTTGAGTATAAAGAGGCTTGGGTATCATGGGTGGAAGGAACCTATGAGAGAAACCCACATACCAAAGCTTAGAGATGATCTTGGTGAAGATTGAAGATGGAGACTTGAAGCTTGAAAAAGAACCTTGAAGGAGAACCTTAGCTTGAGATAAGGGTTTGGGACTTGAGTTTGGGGAGTGAAAATATGGCAAGTGTTTGAGCGAGATTAGGGAATGTTTAGGATGATATGAGGGTGAAATAAGGCTATGTATGGGTAAAAATACGTTCGGGAACACTTAGGCCCAAGATATAGAAGTCTTGGACCTAACTAAAAAAATAGTTTCCAAAATAGGCAGAGACACGTCGCAGAGGTGACTTGAAAACCTTACTGGAAATTATATCATGGGATTTTCGAATTTTGATAGGTTGCTCTAAAATCAGGGTTAGACCCTTCTTCCCCTAATTTTGACTCCCTGAACAAGAATATGAAGTCGGATTTTCGAAATGACGAAAAGCTTTTGAGATATATGAAATTTAAAATTTTGGGCATTCCGAGGCATATTTTCGGGTACTTTTTAGGGTCGTTTCAATATCAAGGCGTATCGGGCCTCATGCGAAGTGTCTCAAGGCATCGTAGGCCATATAATAGAATTTCACAATATATCAATATGTCTCAAATGGTAATATGCAATAAGATGTGTGCATGCCAATGCAACCAATCCAGTATTTGATGTGTGTATACAAATACAACGAATCAATAATAAGATGCGTCTATAGAAACACAATTAGTCAATTATAAGATAAGTGTATGTCAATGAATCCTTTCAAGAATATTCCTAATAACAATATGAATGGCAACTGATATATATACAATAGCTATCACATTAAACGGGCAATATCATGTGAATCAACTAAAGTACCACATGGTCCTCATTATGTCGCATATATTATTATCTCATCAATAATCAAGATATTAATAGAATAGGGCTCCCTAAGTACCCAAGTAAGCTCATAAATCTCAAATTTATCACAGTCATTTCCAAAATCATCTTAATTCTCATAACTTAATCTTAGTTTATCTATAGGATCACAATTTATTCATAATTCGACTTAACTGGAATCGTATTTCCATCAATATCCCATCATATCATCACAATTATTCATTAACCAGTCTAGGTCTCACAATTACCACATCAACATGATCAGTGATGTCGGTCTTGTTACACCTCTTTTTTTCGGATTAAGTGGTCGTTGTCAACAAATAGAACCTAACCAAGGTTATGGTCGAACCTAAGGGAATACTATAGACTAAGAAGAATTAGATTATGTAATTCGAGGTAGTAACCAACTTATCTCCCTAAAGGGGGGGGTTGATAATAACAAGTAAAAAGTAATCCTAACACACACAAGTGTTTAAACCAATATGGAGAGAAACTAGGGTATTATGTTCCCCATGATTCTCTAACTCAGTATCACCAGATAACCTAATTCTTTTCTAGTCTGTAGCATGCAAGACGGTAAGTTAAGTTCACCAAACCATTTGATCTAGGCGAGAGGCAAATTTCACTACGTGACTTGGTCCATCTTCATAGTGTGATATTACTAACCTTTACCTATTGTCTCAGTACAACCTTACCTTGGCAGAGTTTGGTTGATTAGACGAGAATGTATCAATTGAATCCTATTAATTAATCTCTTTTCCTATTCTTTACTACCTTGGTCCAGCCAGTATTATAAGTGGGTTCTAATGTCGGCCACCATTAGAAAACTTGCAAAATAAAGAGAGTTAATTAATACATGCATGCATACTTTTCAAGAATTATGAATTATCTTATTTTACCTAGTTAGTTCTTCATGGTTCCCACAACCCTAGTGTGGATCTAGCTACTTTTGATTTGTGTAGATGCAAGACTTATGAATTTGAATATCATAATAGAGCACTTACATAGTCGAATTAAGCACAAATAAATCCAAGCTTCAGTGAGAATCACAAGATTGTAATTGGGAAGATCAAAGCTAAGACTACAAGTGTCTCTCAAAACATTCCAATGTTTTCTCTACTTAATCTCACTGTTTTTTCTCCAAACTATTCGAACTCTCCAAGAAAAATAACATAAAAATCTATTTATAATGATTAAAATACATTTCCTAAAAAAATAGGACAACTAGGTTGGCACACCTTATGAGGTGCTTTACGATTCGTATTGTATTCCACGACCCTTAATCGGGCTTTCGTACTTTATTGCTGCAAAACTGTACTTGTGTTCTATGATACCTCTCTACAGCCGGTAAAAGGTTTTATGCAGTAGGGGGTTTCTTCTGATGAAACTTCAGAAAGTCCTCCTTCTCTGATCCTTAGGGCACAAGACTTGATCTATGACTCATAAAATGGTTCAAGACCCATCTGTATGTTCGTAGAATAAATTTTAGAACTCTGCCCCTGACTAAAATTGTACACGAGACCTCCTTCACAACCTCTAAAGGGTCTCCTACATCCTCAAAATCAATAAGTTCTACATAATCTTCCCAAAATCAATGTCAACCCTAAAATCTTGTAAAATTTAACATAAAAACACATAAAACCCACTATCATCACATTGAGAACGCACAAAATTTCAAGTTTTAAGTATCAAAAGTGTTGTACTTTGACAGCACATCATTCAATAACTCTAATCCAGTCCCATGAAAGTTAGTCGAACATACCTCGATGCTGAAACAGCACTTGAACAGGATTTCAATCAACTCAAACATCCAAACGATCCCCAGATGATCAATCACTATCAAAATAGATACTACACGTCAAGATGTGCATTTTGATATCCATATTGGCATGAATTAGGCTTAGAGGAAAAATGATCAAAATCAAGGCTAAAATTTGAAATTTTCGAATCTAGAAATTGACTTTAAAATCAAGTTCTACACAAAAATAGAGTCTTAGATGAAAATCCCACTAATATCGAGTTCACAATGGATGAGAAATCAACATTTAAAGTTCTAAAATTAAACACCAAAAATCCCCAATTTTGGATTTTCAAATTCATGAAATTCGAGACAAAATCAAGATAAAACTTATAAAAATAATTAAAATAGGGTTAGAATCACTTACCCAACAAAATCCTTCAAAACTCCTCTTTCAAAATTTCCCCAAAAGCTTTAAAAGTTGGAAAATAGAGTAAAAATAGTGGGTCTCATATTTAATACAGTGCAGGTGACAAATATACTCCACGATCACTGGTGGGTCCCACAAACGAGGAGAAGGCTAACCAAAATAACATCCATGAATGCGGAGACCAACCCAAAAATGCAGAGAAGAAACAAGAGGGGTCACACACACGCGTACTTCGCGAATACAAATCGATACTCCATGAATACGGAGGGTAATAGTACCCAGACCTCTGCAAACATGGAGCCTTCTTTGCGAATGTGGAGGCTTCTCCGCAAATGCAGAGAAGAGGTGTGCTTGCACCAGATATTCCTTACACTAGCAAAAATAGCCAACAAAAATAATTCGAAATAGGCACTTGAAACTTATTCGAAGTCAGAATTTCACAAACTATATATGTATCCACACTAAAAATAGTGATATGGACTCAACGTAATAATTTGAATTTGATTCTGAGGTCTCCATGATATATTTGCCAATGCAAGTAAAAAACCTTGTTCAGAACTCAAAATACCAAAATTACCCTCGATAACTCCAAAAATTATGATGAGACTAATTCTAGCGTTAGTTTCATGATCTGAAACTACCGAAACTGTCAGAATTTTGATCCAAGCTTAGAAACTCAAGATTTCAGTTCCAATAATACAAATAGTTCAAAGTAAGTTAAAAGTAACTTACAAAAGGGTAAAATAGTTACAGATAAACTAAAAATGACCAACCAGGTCATTACAATTTTAAAATGATGAATGTGATAAATTTTTTACATTAAAGATAATTTGAATCATAAGGTTATTATTTGATTGCGTGTTGATGACATATTTGTCATGACCCAAGCCTAGGGTATAGTCATAACATGAAGAATTATAGACCCATGAACATCTCATCTAAGCCTCTTATCATAAACAAGAAGAATTTAAATAAGGGAATTGGGACTAAGGAAAGGCAAATTGTAAGACATAGTGTAAGACATAAACTCTTCATTACATTCATCCAATAATATTGTCTAATAAAAGACTTGGTGGGGGCTAAGATATATTCAAAACTCAACCTCAAGTATAAATAGAAAAAGAAATACAACTTAGTAAGATTAACTATCTCGACATTATAAACTTGAAAGAAAATGGGTGTTGTCCCTAAATTAGAGGACTCACCAAAATAACTAGTCTTCAATGTCCACAATCTAGCTATACGCCGAGGGAAGAGGAGCTTCGGTCCCTACATGGTGATAACATGTAGGCAAAATATGTGTTATTACTTTGAATGTAATAAGGATATGGGGTGCAATGCAATAATGATATCATAATACAATGATAAGTAATATCCATAGTCATAATCAAAGAGTAAAGCTAAATATGTGATGAATAAGTAATATACTCATCATTTAAAACCTACTTGAGAAGTAACATAATCATCATAACTAATCATATACATAACTATGTAGGAGAAGATCATAACCTACATTTACAACCATGCGAGATACTACATCGAATCCAACATAACCCTCTATGTTGGTACGGGGAGACTTAGCCTACAAGGGCTCTTATGGTGACATGTAATTAATGAGATAGGAGGTTGTTACTAAGATTTTATTACCAAATCCCATATCAAGTCCAATTCGGGGTTAAGTTAAGTCCTAGAATACTTTAAAACATAATCATAGTCATATATTAATAAGCTTTAAAACATAACATCCTCCATCATATTAAGAATAGCTCATTAATTTAAGAATTACTTCAAGTGAAAATTGTCACTTTCACATTAGGATCCATCTTTTGGTGAGAATTGTCCTTTCACCATTATTAAACATCATAAAAAATCTTCATGACATATTTTATAACATTCATAAATTTAACATACTTGAAGACCCTTATCATTCATAATATGCTTCATAGGAGAACTTAGTGGGTTTATGCAATAAAACTTTAAAAAAAAGACATGCTAATCAAGAGTATTATGCAATATCATAGTGGAATTCATTAACTTGAAACCATTCTTAAAATAGCCCACTTCATTCATTCAAAACCCTAGATAGGAAAACCATGAAATTCATCTTGAAAAAACATCATAAACCATATGCATATCATAATTTGTATCAGTATACTTCATATAATTGTGAATGCGTCATAAGACCCACATTTAGGAACTTATCATAAAACTCATAAAGATGCATAACTTGAAACCAAGTAAAACAAGGAGTATTTTTTTTAGCTTTATGGGTGAAAAGTACCCACAAATCAATCTTGCATACCTTATCTAGAACTCTGAGAAGAAATCTTGAAGCTTGAAGATGGAGACTTAAAAGATCCTAGCTTTCTTCTTGTTTTGAAGAGTTGAGAGCCTAAAAGAAATTTGGGAGAGTTTAGGAATAGGAGAAAATGAGAATATGTGGAGTGAACTAGGAAAAAAACACATAGTATTATGCTTAATACATGAAAAAATATTGAAAATATCCTTTATTAAAAATGATCGAAGCCAAACCACAAATCTCATCTACAAGTCGTAATGGTCTATGAATCATAGATAGGAGGTTTCAACCTGGTTATACTTTTGGTTCTTTAAAACCGCCTCTGAAATTCAAATAATGAATACTATATATGATTCATCATTTGTTCTAGGTGTCGTAAAGACCCCTTTTAAACCACCTACATACTTAACAAATTTTTTACCTCAAGACCTAACCTAAGAAACCTATTCACGACCTTTCAAACCATCCACGACTCATAAACCCCTCGTCTGATGACATGTAAATCCCAACTTTAGAAACTCAAATTTTACCAAATCAGACCCCAAAATTCATTAACCTTGTTTATGACCCATGATTTGGACTATGAGCTACAAACGAGGCTCATACATTGACCTAAAATTATCCAAGTTCAATATTTGTCTGTATTTGATACTTTCTAACTACAGGACCTTATAATATCTCCCCCTTGAAAATATTCATCCTCGAATATGCTAAACGTAGGCACTAAAGGAGTAGAAGAACAACTAATCACCTGGCATTAACACTAGGGTGCCCTAGAGGAGTATATCATCAATTAATTAGTTTTCCTCTCATTAACTCGAAACCCTACATTCTTTCTCTCTGAATCTTCTCCTAAAGATTTGTCTTCTCCAACAACCCAAGTCCAAGATTTCAAGGTCAAGATCAATCCGGCATTGCTAGAAGCTTGGATTTAGGGCTTTGATTTCTAAGATATGTCGATATATATCCATGGAGCCCAATAAAAATCTCAATTTTTTCATCAATTTTAAGTATAAATTTTAGGAATTTGATGACCTCAATTCCAATTGCATGAATTGTAATTTATATTATGATTTTTGACTTGTTTCAACATAAAGTGATGTTAATTGCACAAAAGTGATAATTTCCAAGTGAATTCTGCTACAAGCAATTTAAGGATCATGACCTTGAGTTTGGGTAATTTCACTTATCCTTCAATTGATATTATTTTGTATGAATTATGTATGAATTGATATAGAATGAATAATTTTATGATTTTACATGTAATATTTCTCCTTGTTGATCTTGAATTCGTGAAATTCAATATGGGTTCCTTTAATTATTGTTTCAATTGATATGGTTCTTCTTAAATAAAAATGAACTTATTCAAATTATAAGATTATGCATGTTTTCAATTTAATTTCATAATTTTAAGTTAATTCCATTGATCCCAAACTTTATCCATAATTTCATTATAAAGTATGATCATGATCTATTAACGACCTTATGCATACCTTTTCAAAAAGAATGAACTAAGTTTCAAATGATGTTTCTCATAAGAAATGAAGGCTTACGGAATGATTTATGTTTACGAATGATGGTGAAGGATCTCTCTCCTAATTTATGATTTATTCTTATGAATGATGGTGAAGGATCTCTCATCTAATTTATGATTTATGCTTATGAATGATGGTGGAAGATCTCCCACCTAGTTAATAATTAAGGAGTTATTCTAAGATTATGACTTTATGATTACAAGGGGTTGGGGATCAGACATTGACTTTCTATATGACATAACTTTATGACCTATAATACCTGAAGAAACGCCCCAAAATGTGCCTCGGAAATGCCCATAATCATAATTTTCATATATCTCAAAATTCATGCGTGATATCAAAAATTCGACTTCATATTCGTGATCAGGAAGCAAAATTGAGTGGAAAATATGTATAACTCCAATTTTAGAGTAATCATAGTAGAATTTTACTTTCCAAAGTTTACAAAAAATAGTAAGGATTGGCGCATGAAAGGACCCTAAATAGTTCTCGGAAGTGCTTGGAATCATAATTTCTATATAACTCAAAATTCGTGCGTGAAATCAAAATTTCGACTTCATATTCTTGATCGGAGGCAAAATTGAGTGAGAAATGGGTCTAACCCTGATTTGAAAGCAAACAAATCACAATTTTAATTTTCCAAAATGCAATTTTCAGAGAGCTCTCCGCGCCCTTAGCGCGACGCAGCCAGGGCGCAAAGATGTGTAAAGTTTCATCAGTTTCTTGTTCGGTCTAAGAATTTTGAGTCTTGGCCCTAAGTCCTCTCATGCGTGAAAATACTTATACTTATCCATATTTCACCTTTATATCATATAAGATATTCGCCAATACTCTCTCAAACACTTAAAAAAATATTTCACCCCAAATTTCAAGTCCTAAAACTCATCCAGATCTTAAGGAATTCACTCAAGCTTCAAGTCTCCATTTCTAATCTTCATCAGTAATTCTCCAAAGTCAAGGTATGTAAGTTTTAACCATTGGGTCTTTTCACCTATGAGGTCCAAGCTTCTTTTTTACACAAATTTCATATTTCTAAGTTGATTTTAATTAAGGGTCTTACTTACTATGAATTTGCCTATGAACTATGTTGGAATTTTGTAAAAGTGTGATTGTTTAAGCATATCTTGGGCTGTGAATCTTTGATCTATCTTGAGAGTTGATGAAGGATTTTGATGTGTACTGCATGAAGGTGTTACCAAGTGTTGGTAGGTGGTTTTACATTGAATTTACTTGCATGATCAATTTCACTCTTGAATTGTATGGTTTTATACTAGCATTGCACATCTGCCAACTGTTTGATAAAATATCTGGATTATGTTTCTTGAGCTGTTGAAGGTTTAATGTTTGGAATATGAGTTAATTAACTTTATGATGATGAAAGAGTGATATGTATGTGTTGATTTCATGAGAAGTATCTATTGTGATATGAGTTGACCATAGCCAATTAAGGGGTGATGCCTCAATCGCCTCGGATGGGGGTGGTAAGTCATTAACCAATTGAGGGGTTGATCCCTAAATCATCTCGGAGGGGGTGGTAAGCCATCAACCAATTGAGGGGTTGGTACCTCAATCACTTCCAGTGAAGGGTGGTCATGTCCATCAACCAATTGAGGGGTTGGTACCTCAATCACTTCCAGTAAAGGGTGGTCATGTCCGTCAACAAATTGAGGGGTTGGTACCTCAATCACTACTAAGGGGTTGTCTACCTTAGATTCTAAGTACTAAGTTGTCTGGTCTATGACGATGGTCTATTCCTGCACATATAATATGCTCTATATATAAGCATGTTTACTTCAAGTATTATTCAAGCATGTCATATTGTTATATATTCATATCTTTTCTAATTATGCATTTTGACTATGTTGACTATCTATTGATGCATTGCATCCTACATACTTAGTATATTCAAATGTACTAAAGGATACTCTATGCCTACATGATGTTATCATGTAGGAATTGGAGCCCCATTTAATTATCCTCCTCCTCCACATGGCTAGTGTGATATCTCTCAGAGCAAGTTGGTGAGTCCTCAACTTCGGGGACATACTTCTCTTGATTTATGTTATGTATAGACTCTCTTTTCTCTATGGTATACTTGACTATGATGGTGAGCCTGGTGCTTGTCGTGTCCCCCACTAAAGTTCTATGTTTAGAGATGTTGTTGGACAAGTTATGTAATGATGCTATGAGCTTGACTCCTTTGACTATATTGATGTTTTATGATATGAAAGATGTCTCTTAGCCTTATTTTACCTTATTTCTACTCTTTTATTATTAATTAATTATTTTTGCGACCAAGGATGTGTAATGATATGTTAAAAGGCTTGAGTGGGGTCCCTTCGGATTCCCCATTCTTCGTGTCACGTCTAGGCCATAGGCTTGGGTCGTGACAAACTTGGTATTAGAGCACTAGGTTTTTAATGGTCCTTGACATCCAACACATCGCGTTGATTAAAGTCTTATTCATAGTTGTGTTGTGAACCACAACTATGAGTAAGAGGCTATGAGACATTTTAGGAAATGTTTTCCTTCTTCTTACTCTATGTCATACTATAGAAGTTAAGATAAGGTTCCCTCCCCCCCCCTAATGATTGTTCTTTGCTATGATAGATCATGTCAACACTAGAGGAAGAAGAGCCCGCACACCCGAGGAACAATCGGCTTATGATGAGCTTTGGGATACTCTGACTTTGCTAGCTCAAGTTGTGGCTAATCAAGTCAACCAAGGGGCCCAAGCCCCTCATGCTCCTACCTCAGCATCTCGAGTGAGAGACTTTATGAGGATGAACCCACCGGAGTTCAATGGGTCTAAGGTGAATGAGGACCCTCAAGAATTTATTGATGAGGTATACAAGGTGTTGTCCATTATGGGTGTGAGGTCGGAAGAGAAGACGGAGTTAGCGGCTTACCAACCAAAGGGGGTGGCTCAAATATGGTACACACAATGGAAGGAGGAGAAGGGAGAACAACAATGTGATACTATGGGAGGAGTTTAAGGCTGCTTTCCTCTTGAGCTTAGGGAGGCCAAAATGATGGAATTTATGAACTTGAAGCAAGTATCTATGAGTGTGAGGGAGTACGCCCTCAAGTTCAACCAACTCTCAAAATATGCTTCACACTTGGTTGCCAACTCAAGGTATAGAAGAATAAATTTGTGATGGGTGTATTCGATGAATGTCGTACCGCTATGTTGATTAATGACATGGATTTGTCCCGCTTGATGACTTATGCCAAACAATTGGAGTGGGAGAAATTGAGGAAGAAAAGGGGTCACGAGGCGAAGAGGGCCTGTTTTGATGGTAAGTTCCAAAGTACGAAGGGTGGCCGGTTTAACCAAGGCCAAGGTTTTTCTCATGCTCCTAGTAAGAGATTTTCCAATGATTACCCAAAGCCCCAAGAGAGTGGTGGTGTGATGCCTAGACCTATGTGTCCAAAGTGCGGTAGGGGTCATGGTGGCCCATGCTTGAGGGATACCAATGCTTGTTTTGGTTGTAGGCAAGTAGGCCACAAGATGATTGATTATCCATGAAATTACAATAAGGGTAAGGATGTTCATCCTCAAAGTTGGGGTGCTAATGCGGATCTTTTGGGTAGAGGAGGCCAACAAGGTGGTGCCCCAAGGCACAATTGCTTTTATGCTCTACATGGGAGGCAAGGGGTTGATGAGGTGCCTGATGTCGTCATCGGTATGTTAAAAGTCTTTGACTTTGATGTGTATGCATTGATAGACCTGGGTGCCACTCCTTTATTTCTTCTTCATTACCAAAACGTTTCACATTGAGCCTGAATTGTTGTGTGAGTCTTATGAGGTGTCTACTCCCGTTGGTGCATCTATTGTTGCTAGAAAGGTCTATAGAAATTGTCCCATTTGCATCTTGCGTAAAATATTACCTTGTGATCTTGTTGAGTTATATATGGTTGATTTTGATGTCATTCTTAGGATGGATTGGCTGCATACATGTTATGCCTCTATTGATTGTAGAACCCATAGGGTCAAATTACAATATCCAAATGAACCCGTCCTTGAGTGAGAGAGTCATGATATGGTGGTCAAGAGTAGGTTTATCTCTTGCATTAAAGCCCAAAGGTTGATCTTTAAAAGGTGTCTCTATCATCTTTTGAGAGTTAAGGATGTGGAGTCCAAAATCCTTCTTATAGAGTCAGTTCTAGTGATAAATGAGTTTTTTGATGTGTTTTCAAATGACCTTCCTGGTATTCCTCCCGAAAGGGAAATAGACTTTGGTATAGACCTCCTTCCTGATACCCAACCCATTTCTATTCCCCATTACTGTATGGCCTCAACATAGTTAAAAGAGTTGAAGGAGCAATTGAGGGACTTATAGGAGAAGGGTTTTATTAAGCCTAGCCAATCACCTTGGAATGAACCGGTATTGTTTCTGAAAAAAGAAGGATGGATCTCTTAGAAAGTTTATTGACTATCGACAATTTAATAGGGTTACTATCAAGAATAAGTACCCTCTCCTAAGGATTGATGATTTGTTTGACAACTTCAAGGGGCTAGTCACTTCTCTAAGATTAATCTTCCGTCCGGGTATCATCAAGTGAAGGTAAGAGAGTGTGAATTCCCAAGATAACCTTCCAGACTAGGCACGGATATTATGAACTTACGGTTATGTCTTTTGGGTTGACCAATGCACCAGTTATCCTCATGGATCGTATGAATAGGGTGTTCAAGCCCTACCTTGATTTGTTTCTGGTGGTTTTCATTGATGTTATTTTGATCTACTCTCATAGTGAGGAGCAGCATGTGGGTCATCTAAGGGTAGTGCTACAAAGATTGAGGAAAGAGAAGTTATATGCCAAGTATGAAAAGTGTCAATTTTGGTTAAAAGAGGTTGTCTTTCTAGGTCGTGTGGTGTCGGAGGATGGCATTAAGGTGGATCCTAAAAAGACAGATGTGATTAGAAATTGGCCTAGCCCATTGACCCCATCAGATATTAGGAGCTTCTTGGGCTTAACGGGTTACTACTAGAGGTTTGTGAATGGGTTCTCTTCTACTGCCTCTCCCATGACTAAGTTAACTCAAAAAAGGCTAAGTTTATGTGGACCGATAAGTGTGAATAGTATTTCTATACCTTAAAGGATAAGCTTATCTCTTCTCTTATCTTGTCTCTACCGAAAGGGTTGGAAGGGCTTATTGTGTATTAGGATGCCTCCAGGATTGGTTTAGGTTGTGCATTGATGGAAAATGGTAAGGTGATCGCCTATGGCCATCGTGGTCTTTGCTTTGAAAATTTAGCGTCATTATTTGTATGGGGTGCATGTTGATATATTTACCGATCATAAGATCCTCCAATATGTATTCACTCAAAAAGATCTCAACTTGAGACAATGAAGGTGGTTAGAACTTCTTAAGTATATGATGTGAGTGTGCATTATCATCCCGATAAGGCTAATGTGGTGCCGGATGCTTTGAGTAGGGTATCTATGGGTAGCCTAGCTCATGTTGATGGTAGGGGCAAAGAGGTGGCTAGGGAGGTCCATCGGTTGGCTAGATTGGGGGTTAGGTCGGAAGAGGTTGGTAATGGTAGTATTGTGGTTGTTGATGGTTCAAAGTCTTCCTTGGTTGATGAGGTAAAAGAAAAACAAAATCTTGATTCCTCCTTGTTAGAATTGAAGCCTTGGTGACAAAGGCAAGGTGGACGTTTTCTCCCAAGGGGAGATGGTGCCTTTAGGTACCAAGATAGGTTGTGTGTGCCTTGTGTTGATGACTTGAGAGAAAAGATTCTTGATGAGGCTCAAAATTCCTCCTATTCTATCAATCTCGGTGCTACAAGGATGTATAGAGATTTGAGGGATGTGTTTTGGTGGGGAGGTATGAAGAAGGACATTGCCAAATTTGTATCCTGTTGTCATAGTAACCAACAAGTCAAAGCCGAACACCCAAGGTCAGTTGGCCTAACCCAAGATATAGAAATTCGTACTTGGAAGTGGGAGGAAATCAACATGGACTTTGTGGTTGGGTTGCTAAATACTAGAAAGGGTTTTGATTCTATTTGGGTTGTGGTTGATAGAATGACAAAGTCAGCTCATTTCCTATTGGTTAAGACTACTTATGGGGCCTAAGACTATGCTAAATTGTACAATGAGTTAGTGAGATTGCATGGGGTGCCCTTGTCTATCATATCGGATCATGGTGCTTAATTCACCTCACACTTTTGGAGGTCCTTCCAAAGGGGTCTTGGAATAAAAGTAAAGCTTAGTATGGCCTTCACCCTCAAATAGATGGATAAGCCGAAAGAATCATCCAAACTCTTGATGATATGCTTAGGGCTTGTGCTTTGGAGTTGAAGGGTAGTTGGGATGATCACCTTCCATTGATTGAGTTTGCTTAAAACAGTAGCTGTCATTCTAGCATTAGTATGGCTCCTTTTGAGGCCCTTTATGGTAGATGTTGTAGATCACCAGTTAGGTTGTTTGAAGTGGGAGAAATGTCTTTGTTGGATCCGGATCTGGTTATGGAGGCTATGGAGAAGGTAAGGTTGATTAGAGAAAGGTTGAAAACAACCCAAAGTGGTTAAATTGAAAGTTAATGATTAGGTCTATTTGAAGGTGTCAACCATGAAGGGTGTGGTTCGTTTTGGTAAGAAGGGTAAATTAAATCTAATATTTGGGGGTCCTTATAGGGTGTTGAGGAGGATTGGTAAGGTGGTCTATGAGTTGGGCTTTCCTAGTGAAATGGACTTGGTTCATTTGGTTTTTCATGTATCCACGTTGAGGAAATATGTGGGTGATCCGAATGTTACTGTCCCATTGGATGTTGTGGGTGTTGTTGAAGATAACTTGACTCATGAAGAAGTTCCAGTAGAGATCTTGGATAGACAAGTGAAGAGGTTGAGGAACATGGATGTTGCTTCCGTTAAGGTCCTTTGGAGGAATTAACAAGTCGAGAGTGCTACATGGGAGGCCGAGGTGGACAAGCAAAAGCGATACCCCTATCATTTCCATTCTACTCAAGCCTAAGGTACTAATTCTAAGTCTTCTATTTGAATTCATGTCTCATGTTTCAGCCCCTATGTCATTTGCATGCATCCATGTTTATATTAATAAAGTTCATGGTGATTTTAATACGTATGTTGAGATTTTTGAAAATGGCGTTTAAGTGTATTATTGCATTCTTGTTGGGGCTGATTTCTTCATGATAACTCTTCTTATGTATGCTTCTTTGATATTCGGGGACGAATGTTCCCAAGGGGCAAATATTGAAACGACCCCAAAATGTGCCCAAAAATGTGCCTCGAAAGTTTCCAGAATTATAATTTCCATATATCTCAAAATTCGTGCGTGATATCAAAATTCGACTTCATATTATTGATCAGGGAGCAAAATTGAGTGGAGAATGGGTCTAACCTCGATTTAGAGCAAACGAATCACAATTTCACTTTTCAAAAATGCAATTTCCAGAGAGTTCTCTGAGCCCCTGGCACGACGCGGCCAGGGCAGAGAGATGTGTAAATTTTCGTTCAGTTTCATGTTCAGTCCAAGACTTTTGAGTCTTGGGCCTAAGTCCTCCCATGCGTGAAAATACTTATACTTAGCCATAATTCACCTTTATATCGTACAAGACAATCCCTAATACTCTCTCAAACACTTGACAAATATTTCACCCCCAAATTTCAAGTCCCAAAACTCATCTGGATCTTATGGATTTCACTCAAGCTTCAAGTCTCCATTTCTAATCTTCATCAAAAATTCTCCAAAGTTAAGGTATGCGGGTTTTAACCATTGGGCCCTTTCACCCATGGTTCCCAATCTTCCGTTTTACACAAATTTCATGTTTGTAAGTTGATTTAACTTATGAGTCTTACTTACTATAAATTTGACTATAAACTCTGTTGGGGTTTTGTAAAAGTGTGACTATTTAAGCATGTCTTGGCCTGAATCATTGATCTACCTTGAGAGTTGATGAAGAGTTTTGATGTATATTACATGAGGGTGTTACCAAGTTTTGGTGGGTGGCTTTACGTTGGATTTACTTGCATGATTTCACTCTTGAATTGCATGATTTTATACTAGCATTACACATCCACCAAGTATTTGATAAAATGTCCGGATTATGTTTCTTCAGTTGTTGAAGGCCTAATGTTTGGCATATGAGTTAAGTAACTTTATGATGATGAAAGAGTGATATGTATGTGTTGATTTCATGACAAGTATCTATTGTATTGTGAGTTGACCATAGCCAATGAAGAGGTGATGTCTCAATCACCTCGGATGAAGGTGATAAGCCATCAACCAATTAAGCGGTTGGTACCTCAATCGCCTCAGATAGGGGTGGTAAGCTATCAACCAATTGAGGGGTTGGTACCTCAATCACTTTCGGTGGAAGGTGGTCATGTCCATCAACCAATTGAGGGGTTGCTACCTTTATAGCCTCGAATGGTGGTGGTAAGCCATCAACGAATTGAGAGGTTGGTATGTCAATGACTTTCGATAGAGGGTGGTTATGTCCATCAACCAATTGAGGGGTTGGTACCTCAATCACTACTAAGGGGTGGTCTACGTTAGATTCCAAGTAATAAGTTTTTTGGTCTATGACGATGGTCTATTCCTGCACATGTAATATGCTCTATATATAAGCATGTTTACTTCAAGTATTATTCATGCATGTCATATTGTTATATGTTTATCTCTTGTCTAATTATGCATTTTAACTATATTGCCTATATATTGATGCATTGCATCCTATATACTTAGTATATGCTAACGCATACTCTATACCTATATGATGTTACCATGTAGGGATCGGAGCCTCACTTGATCATCCTCCTCCTCCACGTGGATAGTATGATATTTCTCAAAGTAAGTTGGTGAATCCTCAACTTCGGGACATAATTATCTTGATTTATGCTATTTATAGACTCTCTTTTCTCTATGGTATACTTGACTATGAGGGTGAGTCCGGTTGCTTATTTTGGCCCCTGCTAAAGTTCTATATTTAGAGGTGTTGTTGGCCAAGTTATGTAATAATGCTATGAGCTTGACTCCTTTGACTCTACTGATGTTTTACGCTATGAAATGTGTCCTTTAGCCCCGTGTCCCCTTACTTTTGCTCTTTTATTATTATTTAATTGCTTCTACGACCAAGGATGTGTAATGATATGTTAAAAAGCTTGAGTGGGGTCCCTTCGGGTTCCCCACTCATCGTGTCATGTCTAGGCCCTACACTTGGGTCATGACAGTGCCCTTAGAGTGGCGTGGCTAGGGCGCGGATTAGTGTATTTTGTTGCTAGTTTCTCAAGTTTCAGCATATGTCTTTGGGGCCTTGGGCCTAAGCTCTCCTATGCGTAAATACACCTATATTTAGTCATTTTTCAACCTCATATCACTCAAGACATTCCCCAAAACCTTCTCTAACACTTAGCCAAATATTTCATCCAAATTCAAGTGTCTCAAACTCATTCCAGATCTCAAGAAATTCATTCAAGCTTCAAGTTCTCATTCAAATCTGCATCAAAAAAATCTCCAAATTTGAGGTATGTGGGTTACAATCATTGGGTCCTTTCACCTATGGTGCCCAACCTTCCTTTTTATGTAAATTATATGTTTTCAAGTTGAATTATCTATAGGTATCTATGTTGGGGTTTCATGAAATGTTGAGTATTTAAGCATGTTTGAGTTATGAATCTATAATCTATGATGAGATTTGATAAGGGGTGTCAATGTATCTTGCATGAGGGTATTACCAAATGTTAGTGGGTTGATTTACCTTGAGTTTTCTCACATGATTTCACTCTTGAATTGCATGGTTTTAAACTAGCATGACACACCCACCAAGTGTTTGATAAAATGTCTGATTAAGGATTTTTGAGTTATTGATGATCTATCGTATGACTTATGGGTCAAGTGACGTTTTGATGATGAACGAAATGTATGTATGTGTTGAATTTATGAAAAGTATTTATGGTGTTGCAAGTTGACCACACTTTGTTCAGGGGGTGTTATGCCTCAACCATTTTGATAGGGAGTGTTATGCCCATCTACCATGTTAAGGGGTGTATACCTTGACTAGTTTGATAAGGGTGCTATGCTCATCTACCATGTTGAGGGGTATATACCTTGACCACTTTGATGGGGGGTGTTGTGCCCATCTACCATATTGAGGGGTATATACCTTGGCCACTTTGATGGGGGGTGCTATGCCCATCTACCATGTTGAGGGTTATATACCTTGACCACTTTAATGGGGGGTGCTATTCCCATCAACCAATTGAGGGGTAGATACCTCAATCACCTTTCAAGGGGGTGGTAGGCCTTGGATTCCAAGTACTAGTTTGCTTGGTCTATGATGATGGTCTCTTCCTGTACATGTAATATATTCTATACAAGAAAGTTTTACTTCATGCATTGATCATGTATGCTATGTTGTTAATATACTATCCTTTGTTTATGATTATGCATTTTGATTATATTGCCTATCTCTTGTTACATTGCATCCTATATACATAGTATATTCAAACGTACTAACCTATACTCTATGCCTATATGACGGTACCATGTAGGAATCAGAGCTCCTCACGATCATCCAACACATGGCTAGTTATGATATCTTGAAGATAAGCTTTGGTGAGTCCTCAAGTTCGGGGTCCAAGCTATGCTACTCTTGCTTATATTATTTTTTTATTTTGAACTCTTGATACTATGTGTATGAGCCCGAAAAGTGCCTTGGCCCCCCTGAAGTCTATGTTTAGAGGTGTGGTTGGACAAGTGATGTAATTATGCTATGTTCTTGAATCTTGTTTATTTATGTTTATCTAAAACTTTTCCTTAGTCCTTTTATCCTTATTTTTACTCTCTTATTGTTGTTTAGTTGCTTCTGCAACCAAGGATGTGTAAATGATATGCTAAGAGGCTTGGTTGGGGTCCCTTCCGGTTCCTATTCATCTTGTCACGTCTAGGCCCTAGGCTTGGGTCGTGACAAACTTGGTATCAGAGCACTAGGTTGTTAATGGTTCTCAGAATCCAACACACCACATCGATTAGATCCTTGATCATGGTTGTGAAGTACACCACAACTATGAGTAACAGGCTATGAGATGTTTTAGGAAATGTTTCCCTTCTTCTTGGCCTATGTCTCTCTATAAAAGTTAAGGTAAGGTTTATCCATAACGAATGTTCTTTACTATGCTAGATCATGCCTATTCCTAGGGGAAGAAAAGCTCATTCACCGGAGGAGAAACTGGCCCCTCCAGCTCCTCAATCTCTTCATGATAGGGGGAGCGGCTCATGAAGAGTTTCGAGATGCTATTACCATGCTAGCCTATGCCATGACTAATCAAATAAACCAAGGGGCCCAAGCCCCTCATGCTCCTACATCAGCTTCTAAGGTGAGGGATTTCATAAGAATGAACCCACTAGAGTTCCACTAGTCTAAGGTGGATGAGGATGCTCAAGAATTTATTGATGAGGTGTACAAAGTGTTATCTATTATATGTGTTAGATCAGAGGAGAAAATGGAGTTGGCGGCTTACCAACTCAAAGGGTGGCGCAATTATGGTTCACTCAATGGATGGAGGAGAAGGGGAATGACAATGTTATCCTTTAGGAAGAGTTTAATGCAACATTTCTCAACCAGTTTTTCCCTTTTGAGCTAAGGGAGATCAAAATTATGGAATACATGAATTTAAAGCAAGGGTCAATGAGTGTGAGGGAGTGTGACCTCAAGTTCAACCAACTCTCAAAATATGCTCCACAATTGATGGTCGATCCAAGGTCTATCATGAACAAATTTGTGATGGGTATGTTCGACTTGGTGAATGAGGAATGTCATGCTGCTATGTTGATAGGTGATATGAATTTGTCCCATCTCATGACTTATGTCAATCAATTGGAGAGGGAAAAGTTGAGAAAAAGAAGAAGTAGTGAGGCCAAGAGGGCCCGTTTTGAAGGTAGGCTCCAAAATCCTAAGGCTGGCAAGGTTCATCAAGGTCAATTGTCTTCCAATGCTCCTACTAGAAGGTTTGCTAATGACAACCTAAGGGTCCAAGGTGGTGGTGGTGTGGTGTCTAACCCCATGTGCCAAAGGTGTGTTAGACGCCATAATGGCCCATGTTTGAAGGATACTAATGCTTGTTATGGTTATGGCAAAGTGGGTCATAAGGTGATGGATTGTCTTCTTAACCGAAACAATGGTAGAGATGGTCGTCCACAAGGCCAAGGTGCAAATGCGGTTCCTAGGGGAAGAGGAGACCAACAAGGGGGTGCTCCAAGGCAAAATCGGTTCTATTCTCTTTAAGGGATACAAGCGGTAGATGAGGTGCCCGATGCCGTCACGGGTATGATAAGTCTTTTATTTTGATGCGTATGCACTAACTCGGGTGCCACTCTTTCTTTTATTACTCCTTTTGTTGCCAAAACGTTTCATGTTAGTCCTGAATTGTTGTTACTCTTATGAAGTGACTACTCCTGTTGGTGCATCCATTATTGCTAGAAGAGTCTATAAGAATTGTCTCATATTTATTTTGCATAAAACATTGCCTTATGATTTTGTTGAGTTGGATATCGTGGCATTTGATGTCATTCTTAGGATGGATTGGTTGCATGCATACTATGCTTATATTGATTGTAGAACTCATAGGGTCAAATTCTAGTTCCCTAATGAACCCGTCCTTGAGTGGGAGAGTCATGATGTGGTGGTCAAGGGTCGGATTATTTCTTGCATTAAAGCCCAAAAGTTGATTTCTAAGAGGTGTATCTATCATCTTGTGAGAGTTAAGGATATTGAGCCCAAAGTCCTTCCTATAGAGTCGGTTCCAATGGTTAACGAATTTCTTGATATCTTTCCTAATGAGCTTCCTGATGTTCCTCCTGAAAGGAAAGTAGATTTTGGTATAGACCTCCTTCTCGATACTCAACACATTTCTATTCTCCCTTACCGTATAGCCCTGGCAAAGTTGAAGGAGTTGAAAGAACAATTGAGGGATTTGTTAGAGAAGGGTTTTGTAAGGCCTAGTCAATCACCTTGGGATTTACCAGTGTTAATTTGTGAAGAAGAAGGATGGTACTCTTAGAATGTGTATTGATTACCAGCAACTTAATAGGGTCACTATAAACAATAAGTACCCTCTACCAAGGATTGATGATCTTTTTAACCAACTTCAAGGGGCTAGTCACTTCTCTAAGATTGATCTTCAGTCTGGGTATCACCAAGTGAAGGTGAGGAAGTGTGACACTCCCAAGATGGCCTTTCGAACTAGATATAGGCACTATGAGTTTCTGGTTATGCCCTTCGGGTTGACTAATGCACCGACTATATTCATGGACCTTATGAATAGGGTATTTAATCCCTACCTTGATTTGTTTGTGGTGGTATTTATTGATAATATCTTGATCTATTCCTATAGTGAGGAGGAGCATGTGGATCACTTGAGAGTGGTGTTGCAAATCTTGAGGGAGGAGAAGTTGTATGCCAAATATGAAAAATATGAGTTTTTGTTGAAAAAGGTTACCTTTCTAGGTCATGTGGTGTCGGGTGATGGTATTAAGGTGGATCATAAGAAGATGGAGGTGATTAGAAATTGACCTAGACCTTTGAGCCCATCAGACATTAGAAGTTTCTTGGGCTTAGCGGGTTACTACCGTAGGTTTGTGAATGAGTTCTCTTCTGTTGCTTCTCCCATAACTAAGTTGACCCAAAAGAAGGCAAAATTTGTGTGGACTTATGAGTGTAAAAAGAGTTTCCAAACTTTGAAAGATAAGCTTATCTCCACTCCTAACTTGTCTCTATCGGAAGGGTTGGAAGGATTTGTTATGTGTTATGATGCCTCACAAATTGGTTTGGGTTGTGTTTGATGCAAAATGGTAAGGTGATATCTTATGCCTCTAGACAACTTAAGGTTCATGAAAAGAATTATCCTACCCATGATCTTAAGTTGACCTCCATGGTATTTGCTTTGAAAATTTGGTGTCATTACTTGTACGGGCTTCATGTTAATGTGTTTACCAATCATAAGAGCCTTCAATATGTGTTCATTCAAAAAGATCTCAACTTGATACAAAGCAGGTAGTTAGAACTTCTTAAGGATTATGATATGAGTGTGCATTATCACCCCAGTAAGGCTAATGTGGTGGTCGATGCTCTAAGTAAGGTGTTTATGGGTAGCCTAACTCATGTCAATGATGGTGGCAAGGAGGTGGCTAGAGAGGTCCATCGGTTGACTAGATTCCGGGTTAGGTTAGAAGAGGTTGATAATGGTGGTGTAGTGGTAGTTGATGGCTCTAAATCTTCATTGATTGAGGAGGTGAAGGCAAAGCAAGATCTCGATCCCACCTTGTTAGAGTTGAAAGCCTTGGTGAGAGATGGTAAGGTGGAGGTTTTCTCCCAGAGGGAAGATGGTGCCCTTTGGCACCAAAGTAGATTATGTGTGCCTTGTGTTGATGACTTAAGAAAGAAGATTTTAGATGAGGCTCATAATTCTTCCTATTCTATTCACCCCAGTTCTACAAAGATGTATAGACATTTGAGGGAAGTGTACTGGTAGGGTGGTATGAAGAGAGATATTGCTAAGTTTGTATCCAGTTGTTATAATTGCTAACAAGTGAAAGCCGATCACCAAGGACGGGTAGCTTAGCCCAAGATATAGAGATTCCTAATTGGAAGTGGGAGAAAATTAACATGGATTTTGTGGTTGAGTTGCCTGACTAGAAAGCATTTTGATTTTATTTGGGTTATGGTTGATAGAATGACAAAGTCGGCTTATTCTCTACCGTTTAAAATTACATATGATGTTGAAGATTATGCTAGATTGTACATTCATGAGTTAGTTAGATTGCATGGGGTGCCTTTGTCTATCATATCGGATAATGGTGCTCAATTCACTTCTCACTTTTGGAGGTCCTTCCAAAGAGATCTTGGTACCAAGGTAAAGCATAGTATGGTCGTTCACCCTTAAACGGATGGCCAAGCCAAAAGAACTAAACAAACTATTGAGGATATAGTTAGAGCTTGTATTTTGGAGTTTAAGTGTGGTTGGGATGAACATATTCCGCTTATTGAGTTTGCTTACAACAATATCTATCATTTAAGCATAGTGTGGATCCTTTTGAGGCGCTATATGGTAGACATTGTAGATCCTCGGTTGGATGGTTTGAGGTGGGGGAGATGGCTTTGTTGGCTCCGGATTTTGTTATAGAGGCTATGGAGAAGGTGAGGTTGGTATGGAAGAAGTTGAAAACAGCCCAAAGTAGACAAAAGTCCTATGCCGATATGAGGAGAAGTGATCTTGAATTTAAGATTGGTGATTGGGTCTATTTGGAGGTCTCACCCATGAAAGGTGGGTTCATTTTGGTAAAAAGGGTAAATTGAGTCCATGATTTATGGGTCCTTTTAGAGTGTTGAGGAGGATTGGTAAGGTGGCTTATGAGTTGGAGTTGCCCAATGATATGAATATGGTTCAATCAGTCTTCCATGTATCTATGTTAAAGAAAATGTGTGGGCAGCCCTAATGCTATTGTACCTTTGGATGTTGTGGGTATTGTAGAAGACAATTTGACTTATGAGGAGGTTTTGATTAGTGAAGAGGTTGAGAAACAAGGACGTAGCTTCCATCAAGGTACTTTGGAGGAATCAATAAGTTGAAAGTGCTACATGGGAAGCCGAGGCGGACATGCAAAAGTGATATCCCTATCTCTTCCATTCTACTCAAGCCTAAGTTACTAATTCAAGTATCCTATGTGATTTCAAGTCTTATGTTCCGGCCCTTATGTCATTTGCATGCATTTATATTTATGTTGAGAAGTTCATGATGATTTTGACACTTATGTTGAGATTTTTGAAAAATGGTGTTTAAGTGCATTGTTGCATTCTTGTTGGGCTGATTTCTTCATGATTACATCTCTTATGTATGTTTCTTTGACATTCGGGAACGAATTTTCCTAAGGGGGAGATATTGAAACGCCCCAAAAAGTGCCAGAAAATGTGCTTTGGAAACGCCCATAATCATAATTTTCAGATATCTCAAAATCTCTGGTTGATATCGAAAATCTGACTTCATATTCATGATCATGAGGCAAAATTGAGTGGGAAATGGGTATAATCCTGATTATAGAGCAATCATAGCAAAATTTCATTTTTCAAAGTTTATGAAAAATAGTAAGGATCTACGCCCCTAGCGTGATGCAACTAGGGCACGGATCAGTGTATGTTGTTGCCAGTTTTTCCAATTTCAGCCTACGGCTTTGTGGCCTTGGGCCTAAGCCCTCCCATGTGTTAAAACACATATACTTAGTCATTTTTCAACCCCATATCACTCAAGACATTCCCCAAAACCCTCTCTAACACTTAGCCAAATATTTCATTGAAATTCAAGTGTCCCAAACTCATTCCAGATATCAAGAAATTTATTCAAGCTTCAAGTTCTCATTCAAATCTTCATCAAAGAAATCTCCAAATTTGAGGTATATGGGTTTCAATTATTGGGTCCTTTCATCCAAGGTGCCCAACCTTCCTTTTTATGTAAATTGCATGTTTTCAAGTTGAATTATCTATGAGTATCTCTTACTATGAATTTGATTATACACTATGTCGGGGTTTCATGAAATATTGACTATTTAAGCATGTTTTGAGTTATGAATCTATAATCTATGATGAGATCTAGTGAGGGGTTTCAATGTATCTTGCATGAGTGTATTACCAAGTGTTGGTGGGTTGTAGTTTTCTCACATGATGTCACTCTTGAATTGCATGGTTTTAAACTAGCATTACAAACCCACCAAGTGTTTGATAAAATATTTGATTAAGGATTCTTGAGTTATTGATGATCTATTGTATCGCTTATGAGTCAAGTGACTTTATCATGATGAAAGAAATATATATATATGTTGAAATTATGAAAAGTATCTATGATGTTACAAGTTGACCACACCTTGTTGAGGGGGTGTTATGCCTCAACCACTTTGATGGGGAGTGCTATGTCCATCTACCATGTTGAGCAGTATATGCCTTGACCACTTTGAGGGGGGGGTGTTATGCCCATCTACAATGTTGAGGGGTATATACCTTGACCACTTTGATGGGGGGTTCTACGCCCATCTACCATGTTGAGGGGTATAAATCTTGGCCACTTTGATAGGGGGTGTTGTGCCCATCTACCATGTTGAGGGGTATCTACCTTGACCACTTTGATGGAGGGGGGAAAGGTGCTTTGCTCATATACCAGTTGAGGGGTAGATACCTCAATCACCTTCCAAGGGAGTAGTAGGCCTTAGATTCCAAGTACTAGTTTACTTGGTCTATGATGATGGTCTCTTCCTACATATGTAATATGTTCTATACAAGCATGTTTTACTTTAATCGTTGATCACGCATGCCATATTGTTAATATACTATCCTTTGCTTATGATTATGCATTTGTACTATGTTGTCTATCTCTTGTTGCATTGCATCCTACAGACTTAGTACATTCAAATGTACTAATGCATATTTTATGCCTACATGATGTTACCATGTAGGAACCGGAGCTCTACACGATCGTCCTCCACATGGCTAGTTGTGATATCTTGAAAATAAGCTTTGGTAAGTCCTAAATTTCGGGGACCAAGCTATACTACTCTTGCTTATGTTATTTCTTATGTTGAACTCTTGATACTATGAGGGTGAGCCCGGAAAGTGTCTTAGCCCCTCTCAATTCTATATTCAGAGGTGTTGTTGGACAAGTGATGTAATTATGCTATGTTCTTGACTCTTGTTTATTTATGGTTATCTAAAACTTTTTCTTAGTTTATTTAACCTTTTTTTTATTCTCCTGATGTTGTTTAATTGCTTTCGCAACCAAGGATGTGTAAATGATATGCTAAGAGGCTTTTTTGGGGTCCCTTCAGGTTCCCATTCGCCGTGTCAGGTCTAGGACCTAGGCTTGGGTTGTGACACTTTATTCTTGTAAGAGTACCAACTAGCATCGAGTGAACTAAGGGTGAGTACTTGTGTCTCTAAACTTCCGGCCACAGGAGGTAAAGACATCAGAGGCGAATACCCAAATTTTCTAATAGGTGAGTACTCAAATCTCAGGACTTGTTGGTGAATACTCGAGTCTAAAACCAAATGTGTGTACCCGATTCACCCCATGGCTTAGTGGATCAACTTAGGTGTTAGATTTTACCTTTATCAAGTAGACTCCCTTTCTTTTGGTGTATGGGTAAATATCAAAACTTCATATTTGTTTCACACGTTTATATGTCAGTTATAGTCTCTTTCACCGTATATTATGATCCTCAGTTATGATTTATAACTCTTACTATGACTTAAGATTCTTATTGACTTACGAACTTCACAAGCTTTGTTGCATACTTACTATGACTTATGATTACCTTTATACATGCATTGTACAAGCTTTCCTAAGATGTCATTATTAATTCAAAAGACCTTGACCTTGATCATCACTTATTATTTTTATTCGAATGACTGACTTATTATATGTTCTAATATTGATCATTCCATTATCAATTTTATGTCATGCATTACATTGCTCATATAGTTAGTACATTAAAAGTACTAACACATACTTTTTGCCCGCATTATGTTATATGTAGAGCTTGACGATCATCCTACACACTCTCGTAGCTAGATAGAAGGCTTGTTCACTTGATTGGTGAGTCTTCATGCTTCGGGGGCTATCTATTGGGTTTATATTTTCTTGATAGCTCTAGACAGTGTTGTTACTTGGAGACCATCTCTTTTCTTTTGATTGGATGAGCTAATAGCTTGTCTATGCCTTTTATTTATGAAACTAGAGGCACGCTAGACAAAGATGTGTAAGTCCATTTGTTCGGGCCTAAGGTTTTATTTATCTTCAGACTTTATTTTGAGACTCACCCTATCACTTTGCTTTCCAGTGTTGATTTACTTACCTTATTTTGCTTGATATGTTAAGATGGCTAAGTTGGAGTTTCCTCAGGAATCCTACTTGTCGTGTCACACCTAGGGCCTAGTTTGGGTCATGAAAATATCATTAGAGAATTACTCTCTAGTGAAATTATCACATTTGACTATATGAATTCAAAAGATAATATGTTGGATCTGCATATAAAAAGACTTGACTAGATGATGGGTTGAAAGATCATCTAAGAGAATGAAATTAAGGCTTAGAACAAGTCATCATCATGGTAACTCTACCTAGTAGATTGGAGATCCCAAGATCTAAGTTCAAGGAGATCAAATATAGTTGTGACTGGCGGTTCAGCATTGTCAAATATAACAATTCATTCCGCTGATGAAGATAATATTCAGCGACAAGGATAAAACATTAAGGCTTTTTAATGAGCTAATAAAACTTGAAGTTTTTTTTAATGATTTTTAAGTTTGAAAGATTTGACCAAATAGTATTTCTATACTGTAGCATGATTAGGAATTATCTATGTGAGTATGAAGTGTAAGTCACTTCGAAGAGAATGATTGTAAAAGCCCGTTTTCTATAAACTCATGAAATTAGGAGGTGTATATGGTTGAAACAAACACAATCGTGAGAATCATAGATGGTAAAGGATTGATTGTATGACATGTGGTTATCTAGGTATACACCAAAGTTTGATGGTTCCAAGATGTCAAATCTACCAATTGACTAAGTATTTTCGACATATGTTCACTAGAGGAAGTTAAAAAAAAAACGTACTTATCCAAATGTAATTAATCCTTACTTTTAAAGTACACACTTGCCTCCTTTTTTTCTTAGAGTTATTCCCCATTCATCGGAGGAGAGGGTCATTGTTGTGTTTTAAAAGGTGTCAATGGAGAATGAAGAGTTGTGCCTTTTCTGAGATTTTGTAACTTTTCTAAAAGATTATGACTTTTGTGAAAGAGTTGTGTCTTTTCTAAAAAGTTATAACCTTTCCGACAAGTCTTAACAAACCTCTATTCAGACTACCCTTTGTTGTCTATAAATAAAGAATTTTTATCTCATTTTTCAACAATAAATTTTTTAGAACTTTTTCTTATTCAACACAAATAAATTACCAATGCTCTTTACTACCTTTGAGTGACTTGTTGACATTGTACTTTTAGGTTATACTTCGCTCAATAAGATTGTTCTAACCTGAGAGGATATATTCCATTAAGTCCGGGTATCTGAGGGGAATAATTTCTTAAGAAGATATTGTGCATTTAGTGGACTTGATTTTCTTCTTATCAATTTTATTTCTATTCTTTCTTTCAAATTTTATTTTTATTAGTAGTTTTAATTTCTGATTTTGAAAATTTGCTAAAACTTTTGTATTTATTACTGAGTATTTTTTAATAATACAGGTTGAATAACGGTTGGTTCCAAGGAAATAAATAACGTTAAATGAAAAATGTCAACAAAATTTAATTAAAGTACTTGAATCCAGCAGAGATGTGACAAGCACTCTTTAACTCAAAATAAATAGAGGGAATTTATATTTTATTTTGCTATTCTTGGAGACAATCTAATTGCAAAGAATCGGTTGTGATTGGAAGCACGTCATATTTGTTGGAAGGCTCCCTTTAATAAATTATTTTTAGTTTGCCTTCTTTTAACTTATATATATCGCAACGTCTATAAATGATTAGGATTTTGAATATTCTTATCACATGTAACCAGATCTGCTTATCATATGATCTTACTATTCTCACTCCTACAATACATTCCGTTGTTGCAGCTATAGCAACTATTTGTATAACTTATATAATTATTTATATAATTCGTTTTTAATACATAAATTCATTGATACAATTTATTGTCAATATACAAATAGGGTAAGTGTATATAAATTCTGTATTTATATATTTTAAAAAAAATTTAGAACTCGTACGAATCAAATTTTTTACCAATACGATAATTATATACATACAGTAAACATATATAAATTCTAAATTTACTCGATTAAAAAAATTTTTGATTTTTACAATTAAATTCTGAATTTGTACAATTGAGAACTTAGTTATCTAAATTCTGAACATGCCCCTAGCAATCTCAGTTAAACTATAGTAATGAGTCATACATAATTTAAATTGTACTGATGATAAATAATTAACTAGTATATATTTGCTTGGTTGCATAATTTTTCCAGAAAAATATATCCTTCATTTGTCTATTTTACTAACGGATCTCTCACTCATTTTTCTAGTTCATTTTTGCCCTTAAAACTAACATTTGCCTTATTTATTTATTTATTTATTTTACAAAGTAAAGTTTTTTTTTATTTATTTTGTTTTTTCTTTCTATTTTAAAGTGACAATTTTGATGCTTAGATTTGTCTTATGCTTAGGTGTAAATTTTGCTTTACTTATTATCCGTTATGCACTCTATTCCTATTGGACAAAATCAAAACCAGCAAACCCAACTTTATCATAAAAACAACAATTGTTTTATTTCTTCGTAACAAACTATTTTATTAGTTCAAAAAAAAAGAAAAAGGAATCATTATTTTAGCTACCCAATTTTGTCGTAAGATATACAAATTATTTTATAAAAAAGAGCAACAAAAAATGAATTATTTTTTCCTCCTTCAAATGTCGTATCAATTTTTCTTAATATTTATTCCATAAATTTCTCTCAAGTTCTTATCTCTGATATTCTTTACTTTGAATAAAAAAGAAAAGGCATGATACCTGTTTCTCCTTCATATAGATTGTCAATAGTTCCTCTGTCCCATATAATACGGGCACTTTTTATTTTATATAATTATTAAAAAATCATTAATGTACTAGTGATTTTTACCATTTTATCCTTTATTTATATCAATGTACATTAAATAAAGTTAGGAAAAATTATTATACACTAATTAATAGTTGGGTAAAATTAAAAAAAATAATTTTATCCCAATTTAATAAAAGCTCTTATAATATGAGATAAATATTTATAGAAAGATGTTCATATAATATCGAATGGAGGTAGTAATTTTTTCATGATATTTATGATTCCAAAAATTTCTCTAGATTTTTGCATTCTCCTAGTCTCTCTTTTGAATATTGATTCATAAATCCTATTAAACATACCCTCGTTTTCTTTTTTATCTTTTCAAACTTCATTAAAATTTCATTATTTAATTGAATTCACTTCATTAAGTAAATCAGTTTGTATTACTAGAATGTATACACAAAGCATATACTAAACATGTAAACATAAAATCTAATATAAACATATCTAAATAAATTAATTTATATATCAAAAAATTGTGAAGAATTGTCACGACCCGGACCTAGGGCATAGAAGTGACATGGCGAGTGGGAACCCAGGAGTTTCCAGAGAAGCCTCAAAATATCCATATTCACATCATCAGTTCGAAAGCGTAAACGAATAGTAAACACATAGATCTAAGGGATAGGAAAGTAGGACTCACGGTATGGAGATATCATAGGGAAAGGAAATAACATGGATCCACATAACATATAGCACATCAATACTAAGGGGCGGGTAAGTGTGACTCACTCTATGGGGGGCAACTGGAGACTTGGGATCTTTCATATTATAACATATAACCATATCATAAAAGTCACAGCCAATCAACATAGCAATATCCAATGGGTAACCAAAGTCATAAGTATAATCTCCATTCACAACACTTAGCATATAAACGTAAAGGAGTTTACAAGATATCCAACAATGCCTCTAGTCATAAGATAGGACGGAGGCCAAGACATACCGCTGGCTCACTCTCAAAGTAAAATACATAAATAAAACACCATAGGTAGAGGAATGGTGGTTTGTTCTTGGAAGATAGGACTCACCACAACAAACAAATCTCAAGATCCAAGCTAGACGTTATGCAGTGGCCTGATGAATGCAATCCTCGGACTTATATCGTTAGATCATGTAGACAAGAATATGCATCAGTACGTTTGAATGTACTAGAGATGCGGACGTGCAATGCATATGACTTACCAAACCTGCATTAAATGTTAGATGGCAAGGGCACATCATATAGAAGGAGACATATAGCAAGAGATATAGTATACGATATGCCACGAAACAATGATGCATGAAATGCACAAATGTTCATATATAATGGGGATGGACTATAACCGACAAATCAAACCCATGCGATCTATTACATGAGTTAGTACGATGAAGACTTCCCATAGATAGGAGAATATTACTTGCCAAGGGTAATCTATATCACACCTTACTGTTACGAACTTAGAACTTACGCTAAGACTTTCGTACGACACTAGATGGTTTGCTCACAAATCTTTCACGCCTCTTGTAAACTCTAGTAAGCCTATTGCCTATGATCACTAAGGAAACATTGGATGTTGGAAACTAAGAGAGTTTTTAAAAAAAGATGGCTTTGATTGCTTTGAGAGAATACTTACAATTGCTTGAGAGCTTATGATTTTCTGGATGCCTAAAATGAATGCCAAGGAGGGGTATTTATACTACTCTACCTCCTCAATGGACGGCTAAGATCGATTTGATCCTACGGCTAATATTGACTCTCTAAAGTCTTCCTAAGAAATATCTATGATATTTTATGTACAAGGCTGCCCAAGGTAGCTCCTAGCCGAATCTACATGCTCCTAGAAGCGTCCCCAACTCTCTAGTCTTCTCTTCAACAATCTGCACAAGTCTGGAGAGTTTTGGAGCCTTCCGGGGAGAAAATAAGGCAGGACGTATCATCTTCCCCCACCTGATGTTGCGACGTCCTCGGTGCAATGCTGCTGCTGCAAGAACTCGTGTACCTTGTCCTTAAATTGCCACAAGTCTTCATACCTGTCCCACGTGGCCTCCTCCGGTGATTGCCCCTTCCAGTGGACAAGGAACATGGCAGTAGCCGGTTGTCCTCTTTCTGTTTGGCCTGGTAGTCAATGATGGTTTCTATCTCCCGGTTGTGTGAAGCAGTGATTGTGATGGGTGCCCTGCTTGACTGTCCTCGGCTCGGATCATCCTTGTCTTTATGGTACGGCTTGAGCACGCTGGCATGAAAGACAGGGTGAATCTTTAGTTATGTTGGTAGCTCCAATCGGTATGAAATCTTGCCAACCTTTGCAATGATTCGAAATGGCCCCTCATACTTGCGCACTAAGTTTGGATTTACGCCCCTTAGTGCCTTAAACTGCCTCGGGTTAAACTTCACTAATACCAGGTCTCCGACCTTATAGTTTGTGGGATGTCACGTCCGGTCGGCGAATTTCTTCATCCCCTTAGCCGCCTTAGCAAGGTGAGACTTAGCGACATCCAACTGCTCTTCAAAGCCTTTGGCCAAATGGTAGGTGCCCAAACTCTTTCCTTCAAATACTGCCGGTAGCGAATGTGGAGTTTGGGGTTGTTGGCCCATGGCGAGTTCAAACGGTGTCCGTCTTGTAGACTCACTCTGCTGCAAATGATATGAGAATTGGGCCACATCAGGCAACTTGACCCAGTCCCTTTGATCGAGCTTACGAAGTGCCTAAGGTAGCACTCCAACAAGGCGTTCACCCATTCCGTTTGGCCATCAGTTTGAGGATGGAAACTTGTGGAGAAATGTAGCTCCATGCCGAGTATCTGAAACAGCTCCCTCCAGAAGTTACCTGTGAAACGCGGGTCTCGATCACTGATAATGTGTCTAGGCAACCCCCAATACTTTACCACATTCTTAAAGAACAGTTGGGCTATTTCCTTTGCTGTGCATCCTGGCGTGGCTGGCATAAACGTTGCATACTTTGAAAATCTGTCCACCACGACTATGATGGTGCCGAACCCTTCGGACTTTGGCAAGCTAGTGATAACGTCCATGGTAATGCTCTCCCACGGTCACTCGGCTACTAGGGGTGGCTCTAAAAGTCCTCCAGGGTGGCCCTGCTCTACTTTGTCTTGTTAACAGACAAGACAAGTTTGCACGTAGCACTCTATGTCTTCTCGCATTTATGGCCAATAATAAATCGCCTCTATAAGAGCTCGCGTGCGTTGCTGCCCTGGATGCTCGGCCCATAGCGTATCATGACTCTCTTTCATGATCTGCCACCTTAACTTGCCATGCCTTGGAACATAGAACCTTCTCCCGGTGGTGAGCAGAACTCCGTCCTCGACCTAAAATCGTCGAGTCTTCCCTTGTGATGCCAGTTCCATGAGCTTTTGTGCCTTTAGGTCGTGTAACAAGCCCTCCTTAATAGCTTCCCGTACATCATAGTGGGTTGTTGTGATGGAAGCCAGTTCTGCCATCCTTCTTAGGGCGTCTGCTACCACGTTGCCTTTTCCTGGTTTGTATATTACTCGTAGTCGAACTCCGCAAGAAAGTCTTGCCACCGGGCCTGCTTCAGTGCAAGCTTCTTCTGTGACTGAAAATAGCTGGTGGCAACATTTTTCGTCTGGACTACGAACTTGGAACCCAATATATAGTGCCTCCAAGTCCTAAGGCAATGGACAATGGCGGTCATCTCTTTTTCTTGCACCGTATACCGCCGTTCTATCTCATTTAACTTGCGGCTTTCGAATGCTATGGGATGACTATCCTGCATTATTACACCACCGATAGAGAAGTCCGAGGCATCTGTATGAAATTCGAACGGCTTGGAGAAGTCGGTAGGGCAAGGACCGGCTCCTCCGAGATGGCAGACTTGAGGCCCTCAAAAGCTTCCTGATATCTTCGACTCCAAACCCACGGCTTGTTCTTCTTTAGTAGCTCCGTGAGTGGGACGGCTACGGCAGAGTAGCCACTGATGAATCTCCAATAATAGTTGGCGAGCCCGAGGAATGATCACAACTCTGTTACCTTGGTGAGTGTTTCCCATCCCATTATGGCTCGAACCTTGGATTCGTCCATCCGCAGCTGGCCTTGGCTAATGACATGGCCGAGAAAGTGCACCTTATGTTGTGTGAACTCGCACTTTTCCTACTTGACAAACAATTGGTTTTCCCGCAAGACTTGGAACACCTTACGCAAATGTCCCACATGCTCCTCCAAGGTTTGGCTATAGATGACAATGTCATCCAAGTATACCACCACAAAATCGCCCAAGTAGGGATGGAAGATCTTGTTCATCAAGGTACAGAATATGACAGGTGCGTTGGTTAGACCAAAATTCATGACTAACCATTCGTAGGACCCGTACCTGGTGACACAAGTTATTTTGGACTCATCCCCTTCTGCGATGCGTACTTGGTAGTAGCCCTTTCGAAGATCCATCTTGGAGAAATACTTGGCTTGACCAAGTCTATCAAACAAATCAGTTATAAGAGGGATGGGGTACTTGTTCTTCACGGTTACCTTGTTCAGTGCCCGATAGTCAATACAAAGGCGTAATGACCCATCTTTCTTCTTCTGGAATAATACCGGGGCTCCGAATGGTGCTTTTGACGGTCAGATGTGGCCAGCCTCGAGGAGCTCCTTCAGCTACTTCCTAAGCTCCTCTAACTCGGGTGGTGCCATGCGATATGGTGGATATGCGAGTGGTCGGGTGCCTGGCTCCAGCTCGATCTTGTGATTGACCTCCCGTCTTGGTGGCAAGTGCTTTGGCAGCTCTTCTGGCATGACGTCCTTATTTTCGTCGAGTACCTCCTCTATGCAGGATGGCAAGGGTTGTGGAGCACCGTCGTCTTCACTCAAACTTGTGACGGTGGCCAGATATGTAGGCTCCCCCTTTTTAAGGCCTTTCTCCAGCTGCATGGCCGATAATTGGGCAACTCCTCCTGATTTAGGCATTTCGACCAATGGCACCATGCTAGTCCCTTCCTCCTCTAAGACAAACATCTTTTGGAAGTAGGGGGCTATCATGGTAGGACATTGGCGGAAGAATTCTTGGCCAAATATGATATCAAATATGTCCAAGAGGGCAACAGCAAAGTTGATCTTCGCTTGCCAGCTGCCTAGAGTGATGTCGATGTCTTGTGCAACTCCACTTAGCGGCGTCGGTGGGGCATTAACTGTCTTGAGCCACATGCTACTCGGACCATACTTCAAACCCTATCTACCTGCTGCCTTCTCGGTCATAATGTTGGCCTCGGCTCCGGTGTCCACCATAGCATGCACCTGTTTTCCATTCAAGGTTATGTCCACATACTGAGTGGGGTAAGCCTCCTGCTTACCGGCTGGCTTTGCAGTGGCGGTACATAACCCGATCATGCCCACGTTCGTGATGCCCGAACTCTGTCCCTGCTCCTGAGCCTCTTTTTTCCCATAATCTCATAGGATGGCTCCAAGATTCTTCATCTGCGGGCACCTTGCATACCTGTGTGGGCCTCCGTAAATATAGCAGCCCCTCTCCCTCGCCGGCTGCTGCTTCTTCTCGGCAAGCGCTTGACGCATCGGCCTCCTAGGTGGGTGAGCTTCCTTGCCCTTGCTGTGACTTCCCCCACCTTTGGCAGGATTACTCCTTGTCTCCTTCACTTTGCCTAGGTCTTACTTGAAGTCGGTCAAGCCTTCAGCCTGCGTGATAGCCTCGTCGAAGGTGGAAAACTGTCGAAGCTCTAACTCCGTTTTAGCCCAACTTTGTAGTCCATCCATGAAGTGGAATAACATGTCCTCCTCTGTGAGGTTGGAAATCTGAAGCGTGAGGGTAGTGAACTCCTTTAGGTAGGCCTTAACACTACCCGTCTTCCTCAACTCCCAGAACCTCTTCTTGGCTTCGTTGACTACATTGTTGTGGTAAAACGTCTTCTTGAACTCTGTCTTAAATTGCTCCCATGTGTTGATTGTGCAGAGTCCCTTCCCTATCTCAGTGTCCTTTCGTCTCCACCACAGCATCGCTGTCTCTGTCAAGTAGATCACGACCGTATTAATCTTTATATCGTCGCTGCTTACCCTATTGCACTTGAAATAGTTTTCCAAATGCCACAGGAAGTTCTCCACCTCTTGGGCATCGCGGACGCCTTTGAAGACTGGTGGCTTGGGAGCCTCAATCCGGACCTCCTGTTCTACAGCCAGAGCAGCATACCTCCCTTTCCGCATTGCTTCCTTAAGCTCCTTTTTACCCTGGCGCTCATGGCTTCCATCATGTCCATGACCTTCCGTTCTAGGGCCTCTATCCTTTCTTCTAAGGAAGCATGCGCCTCTTCTTCTACTGCCTACTGGTCATCCATTTCTTTGCAGATGTTATCATTTTCTTCAAGGGTCAGATCCTCGAAGGTCTTGAGTTTGCCATCGATTTGATTCAAGCGATGGCCCAGCAGCTCCACAGCTTGTCAGGCGGTCTATACCCTAGCGACCCATTCCAACCCAGGAGTGACGTCGGTCCGCAAATCTGCTTGTTCTTGTCACTAAAGTCAGCGGTTGGAAGGGAGACAACATCTCTTGGGACTGGATTGGTTGGCAGCTTGTCCACCTTCTTGGTAGTCTTCTTACCCTTGTGTCTCTTGGTAACGTCTGCCATGGCTTCGGCGGTGCTGGCAGCAAAAACCTCTCCGTCGCTGGCCATTGTATCCCTTAGAACCTGCTCTGATACCACTTTGTTACAGACTTAGAACTTACGCTAAGACTTCCGTATGACACTAGACGGTTTTCTCACGAATGTTTCACGCCTCTTGCAAACTCTAGTAAGCCAGTCGCCTATGAACACTAAGGGAACGTTGGATATTGAAAGCTAAGAGAGTTTTTAAAGAAAGAAGGCTTTGATTACGTTGAGAGAATGCTTACAATTGCTTGAGAGCTTATTATTTCTGGATACCTAAAATGAATACCAAGGAGGGGTATTTATACTACTCTACCTCCTCAATGGACGACTAAGATCGATTTGATCCTACGGCTATTATTGACTCTCTAGAGTCTTCCTAAGAAATATTTATGATATTTTATGTACAAGGCTGCCCAAGGCAGCTCCTAGCCGAATCTACATGCTCCTAGAAGCTTCCCCAACTCTCTAGTCTTCTCTTCAACAATCTGCACGAGTCTGGAGAGTTCTGGAGCCTTCTGGAGCGTGCTGGACATGTTCCTGCGCAGTTTTGGGGCGAAAATAAGGCAGATGTATCATTACGACCCAATCATTTTGATGGATGGACACCTTCCTTACGATCCAATCATTTAAGAAGGATTTCCAATACCATATCATATCGATAAATAAATAACCATCCCTTTCGACGTAGTCATTTCAGTGATGACTACCATTCCTATGCTGGTACTTAGTTCAAGGAATAGGAGAGGACCCTTGGGGATAGCTCTGACACTCTCAATCCATCGATACTAAGTCAAAACATCACACAACAATACTTATACATATACATACTTTTAAAAGAGCCAATAATCATTTCAAACCATTTCAGTGCACAATTACGTTTAAAAGCCAAATATTCCTCATAATCATTCATTCATGGGCTAAAAAGCCAAATCATAGCTCAATAGCATGTTTCTCATGCCTTGGTATAGCTAATTTATTAAACAATATGGTGCAAGAACCCAATATGTTCAAAGAGCCAATGACAATAGACATTTATGTGATCACATTCTTGTCATAACCAATATCATATCAAAATCATATACATAAACATAATTGGGCTTAACTCGCTTCATAATTTTCATAAAATCCGATGTTCATGAATGCATATGCTATGAATGAGATGACAATAGCATGGGTAATATAAATTCAAGTTTTAATCAACAATACATTATGAAATTCAAGTAGAGACATAGGTAAAATTCACATATAAACCATAATATAGATTACTCATGCACAAATCAAGCTTTAAAGGGGACATGCACATTCATAACTTCAATGTAGTTCATCATATTAGGGCTTAAATCAACTTAAAATAATCAAATAAACATAGCCCGTACTTCAATTGAATTTAATAAACAATAATATTGAAAACTCATATTTAAAGTAAGCTAAAATTCATGAAAAATACTTGAAAAGAATTTGGGTCTTCTTGGTTGAAAGGGACCAAGAATCAAACCCACATACCTTAGCTAATGAAGAAATTTCAAGAAGAAATTTCAAGAAGAATAAGTCTTCCCTTGATTCCCAAGCTTAATTCTCACTACTATTCTGTGAGAGAGACTTGAGAGAATTTTTAAATGTGAGGAATGAATTTGAATGAGAGGAATAAGGTTTCAGTCATTAGGAAGTCTTTAGGTAGCATAGGAAGTTACAAAAGACCCTTAGGATAATCCATAATTACGAAAACGCCATTAATGAAACAAGTTCAAAAATTGAAAAACATTGCCTCACGGAGGATTAATCTATTACGAAAACACCATTAATGAAACAAGTTCAAAAATTGAAAAATGTTGCCTCACGGAGGATTATACGGTCTGTGACATGCTAAATAGACAGTATACTTGTCTGTGATCCAACACTTGGAAAAACTTTACTTGACGAAGGCCCGAAATAGTAATCCCATACTTAGAATTTTTCAACGAAACCACCCATACGGAGAGCCACACGGGCCGTACGCTTGCTCAGACCACCACCCTTAGAAAAATTCTTTCACAGCAAAGTTTCGAGATGGTGATTTAATACTTAAAGAAATGTCACTCCGAAAGCCATACGGGAGGCCGTATGGACTGTACCACCTTGTATGGATCGTATACTTGTTTGTACCACCATACTTGGCCCCAAACTATGGAATTTCAAGACTATGGCCACCACACGGCCTACGACACTGTCCGTGAAGTGTCAAACGGCCTGTGTGGGGTCTATGTGTGGTGTGCCTTAGTTCAAAACTCCACATTAAGGGCCAAACACCCCTCATAAGGCCTAGGGCCACTCCATGGAGGTTCCACATGGTCCGTGTAGCCTACACAGACCATGACGGCTCCCATGGAGCACCACCTTGATCTAAAACTTTTTCAAAACCATATTATCAAGCTCCAAAGAAGTCGTACAATGTACGGGTCTTTGCAAAAAGAATTTTCCTCGCAATTTGTTTTTGCAAGTAAACTCTACAACAAAATTAGAACATCAGTTTTTTTGTTTCTAATTTAATTTCTTCATATCTTACTTTTAACTTAGTGTTTTTCATATATACCCCTGATTGTTTCAATCATTTCCATCTTAATTATTGTTTTTGTTTATTGCACACACACCGACATATACCTTACCCGCCCATACTTGTATTTAAAAGAAATTCGATATCTTTGTTGAGAATAAGGTTTTGTGAGATAATTAATTATAGGATAATTAGGAGAGGAGTATTAATAAAGTAATTAGGATTA
>JAABOM020068690.1:0-38344 GCA_011800125.2 Solanum clarkiae | reverse complement strand
GTATGATAGTGTAGAACTAGGGTCAATTAATGTATATACATTATGTGAAAAGATGGACAATATACCTGTGACCACATTAGGTGAAGCTTCTAAATTTTGCCGACTCCCTAGAGCATAAGTGTGATTCTGGACTCCGCTAGAGCTAGCTGCCCCTCTAACACCTCTACCATGACCCATAGGTGCTTGCTGACCCCCACCTAATGGAGGAACTGATGATGATGATGCAACAACTGACCCAATCGATTGTGTTATATCACCCATACGTCTCCTCGGGCAATCTCTCATCATATGCCCTGGCGTACCACACAAATAACAAATGTCTGTCTCGACATGACATATACCTGAATGACTCCTTCCACAATGTTTACAAGGCTGCGTAGGGGTCATTTGCTGGCCTGCCAAATATCCCGCTATCCGGGCACCTTGCCCTTCACTTCTCAGACCAAACTGATTTCTCGTAGCCCCCTGAAGTTGTGATCGAGCACTAGCTGCAGAGTAGGAGGATGATGGCCTAGGCGGTTCAGTAGAAAATTGAGTCCTAGGCTCACCTTGGGACAATGTAAACTTCCCTGTAGACCTGGCCCTCTTGGATTGCACCCTTTCTAACTCTTATGTCGTTCTCTTTGCCTTTGATTCTCTAATTTGTGTGCAAAAGCTTGCATTCTCGCTATATCCATATCTTTGTTCAAGGAAGCAATGGTACAGTCTCTGACCAGATACATGTCCAATCTATCCACATATCGATGAACTCGATCTGCCATAGTAGCAACTACATTAGGAGCATACCTGGCCAGGGAATTAAATTGAAGGCTATACTCCCTCACACTCATATTCTCTTGGTGGAGGTTCAAGAACTGACCTACACGGGCCTCTCGAATCTCTAATGACAAATAATGGTCAAGAAATGCCTCTTTGAATTCTTTTTAGGTAGTTAGGGGTCCATCTATAATCTTAGATTGCTTCCAAGCTTCATACCACAATATACCCATACCCTTCAACCTATATGTCGCTAACTCGACATCCTCTATACCACTCATATGCATAACATCTAAAGTACGATGAATTTGATCAATAAAGTCATGGGTATCTTTATTAGGATCTGACCCAATGAACGATGGAGGGTCCAAATTGAGGAAATCACGTATCCTCATGCCAGCTGCCCTATTCACACCACCAGCACCTATAATTAGACCTTCTTGTTTTTGACCTTGGCCAGCAACTATATGAGTCAGTAGTTGGACTGCATTTCTCAGATCCTGCACAGTAGCATCACTAGGTGGTTCAGGGGAAATTTCACTACTTCAGGATTCATCAGGAGCTGGAGGAGTTGGAGATGTCTGTGACAAATACTCCTCTTGAACCTCATTTTATTGTCTCACCTGACTGGGTATACCAGCCACCACTTCTACTCCTTTCTCTTTACCTTTGTTTTGCCTGATTTCTGGCATACTTGCTGTTCAAAACAATTTAGGGGTTAGATAAAATCCATCTATTATACTTAGCTCTATAGCATGATCTCAAGAATGAAAAGAAAGTAACAACTCCTAAATGCGACGTAGCCTCCTACTTATAAATGTGGTGCATAACACATCGATAAATAAGAGTCTACATAGACACGGCTTTGTAGACTCCCTAGGACGACCTGTTCTGATACAACTTCTTTCATGCCCAAAGTCTCGTCAGGGCGGACTGGCACCCATTGCCGATAAGGCCCAAGAGAACCAACCTGTGTCTATGTGCTTTCTATACATATTATAAGGGATTCCTATGTTTAACATGCCTTTACGAAAATAAACAGTGATAACAAAGAAAATGTATATGGCTAGGCCGTTGGGGCCACGGTGTTTAAAGTACGAGACATGACCACACTTTAATTTACATAGTCTAGAAAGCCTCTAGATAAAGAGAAGCATCTAATAAGGGTTGGGACAGGCCCCGTCTCGACTAACTACACAATACAAAAATATAAGCTCTAGAAGCACAAACTCCGAAGTAACCTGGAGCTTGGTAACAATGGCTGGATATCCTGTACTTCAAAAATAGTCCTCAAAATAGGTGGAAGATGTGAGACCATAGTCCTCAATCAGTCATCCCACAAGTTCCTATTATGAGCACAATTACGATATCACACAAGAACTTACATTTGCAGACTGTAAAAATGGTGCAGCAGCTTATTTACATCACTAAAAAACTATACCTTGTTAAATACATAAGTTTTTAATAAGAAAAGATCACAACAAAACCTTAGGACACATGCTGTCCAAATTTCCAGCACAAACATACTAGCATATACTTCTTGTTTTTCATGGGATAAGTATAACAAATATATGGATATTTCCACTTACCTTAGCCTTCAAGGTTCAGGTTTCCTTCAAGAACCCTAGAGGGTTGTGTAGGCTTCCTTGTGAAGTGAAATAAAGAGAGAAAAAGAGGCTTTGAGAAAGCTGAAAATTTTCTCCAAAGTGAAATGAATTAAAGAGCTTTTTTGAGCCCTTTTTAAAGAGTCTCTAGGCCGACTTTATTTTGACCCTTTAACCACATAATACCACATATTAATAAGCTAGTGAGGCAGCAGCTTGACCCTCACACTTGGGCCTAAATGGGTCTCAAAGTTGATGGCCCTTGGCTGCCTATTTTCTGAACTCTTCTTCACTTAGTTTGGGCCCAATTAGCCAAGTAGGTTGCAGTGTACTTGGGACCTTTCATTATTCATCTTGAGCTGAAAATAAATTCCATTTATGATGCTAAAACACGGGCTAAAGTTACACCTTTAACACAGACTTTATTCATAATCAGACTTGGACATTCGACGTCGGGCCTTGTCTCCGTTTAGCTAGCAAATTTAAGCTAAGCAAGTAGGTGACTCACCTGCTAGCTTCCTAAGTCCTACAAGCACCTTTATTATCTCACTTTGTTAGGGTCGTGATCTCCTCAACTTGACACAAAACATGTATACACTCGACCTTCTTAAGCGTTAGACATACATATTGCCCTCTAATTCAAGATTCAAGCACTTTTTAAAAATTGGTGCTAATTTGGAAAGCCTTATCATGTTTCATTTGTATAGAACTAGTGTTGTAAGATGTGGGGTATTACAGTTGGCTAGTTGATTTGAGTGACTTTAAAAATGAATTGATTTTACTCCTCTCATCTTCTATACTATTGAATTCGATGATTTTAATTTTTTATGTATACTACCCACTATGTATTGACTACAGTATTTGACAAAGATCCTATGTTGATGAAAGTCTTATTCGAAGAAATGTGAATTGAGAATGTTAAGAATAATATAAAGCCCATCCCCTAGATTTTGCAAAACAATGGTTTTTGATGAGCTACTCTTCGACAATATGAACTATTATCAGGTTATGCATTTTATAAGTATGACTATAATTTTAATATTCCTGGAATTGTTGACCTAGTACCGAGAGGACCTTGGTAAATAATCATTGTGCCTTAATTATGTTTCCGCCATAGGTTTGTAATTTGCTTATTGCATGATTAAAAAAAAGGGTATAGTCCCCGTACAAAACATGCTAATAATAATTACAAAAGGTAAAGTCCCCCAAATGTAATTGAAAAGAGTAAAATCCCTTAAAGGTATCTTATCATATGCTAACAAAAAAGGGTAAAGTCCCCATAAGATACCGAAAAGGATAAAGTCTCTGTAAGGTATCTTATCATACAATAACTAAAAAAGGGTAAAGTCCCTATAAGGTAACCGAAAAGTGTAAAGTCCTGTAAGGTATCATATTATATAACAAATAAAATGGGTAAAGTTCCCTTAAGGTATTTATGAAACTCTCCCTACAAAAAAGGGAAGTGCTTGTAAGGAGAGGGATGGTTTACCTTGGCAAAGTAGAGCACTCCTTTATTAGGTGTGGAGTGAACATCGAGATTCTAAGCAGTAGCTTTCTTGGTCTTATTTTATGGTTATGGTCCTTTCCCATCTATATATGATATGTTTTGTGATTTGGCTATCCTCATACATTTTTTGAGAAAGGTATCAAGTATTCATTTTATATTGAGATTATATACATTGATTTTGATTATACATATCATTTAACTCTAGTTTATGTTTCCTTGTAGCATTGCACCCCGCATACTTAGTACATTTCAAGTAGTAGCACATATTTTTTGCCTACATGATTTAACCATGTAGGGACTAGAGCTCATATTCATCCTTTTCCTCCACGTGGCTAGACGGTGTGATTAAAGCTAGCTATTAGTGAGTGCTCCACTTCGATTTCTTTCTTTTGCTAAGACTTGTTATTCATGGATATTTACTTTTGAGGGTGAGCCTAGGAGATGTGTTGGCTCGCGTTCTATACGTACTAGAGGTGTTGTTAGATATGGATGTGTTTTGATCTTGACTCTTATTATGCTTATATACTCATGGAAGATTCCCTTAGTCCTTCGACCCTTCTAGGTGTGGATATTGGTTGATGATGTGAAAGAAATCTCATTTTCCTTATTGCCTCCCTGTAGAGTGAGTCATACTTACCTTCCCCTTAGACCTTATATGTTATGTGATTCATGCAAATCCTCTTCTCTATAACATGCCCATAGCTTGAGTCCAAAGTCCTGCTTCCCTTATAATTATTTGTCACTTTCTTGTTGTTTCATTATGTTTCTACAACCAAGGATGTACAAATGATATGCTAAAGAGGCTGGTTTTGTTGGGTCGCCTTTAGGTTTCCCATTCGCCATGTTATGTCGAGGCCCTTAGCTTGGGTCGTGACAAACATGGTTTCAGAGCATTAGGTTTGCAAATTATCCTCAGAAATCCTACATACCACGTCCAGTAGAGTCTTGTTCATGGTTGTGAATCACGCCACTCTATGAATAGAAAGTTATCAGGCATTTTAGGAAATGAACCACTTCTTCGTGATCTATGTCGTGTGGTAGAGCGAAATCCTCTAAGGTTTGTTTCTGATTCCTATCTAAGAATACGTCTCAGGCCCATCAGAATAGCAGACAAGATGGTAAATATCCTTCATTTGATGTTCAGCTTCTCAATTATGAGATATCTAATACAGAGATTCACAATACTATGGTTATTGGTGAAAGTTGTAACCGCTCAACTAAACCAATTATGGGTACCCTCTGGACGACAAATGATATGAGCTGGGAGAGGAAGTCTATGTAGGCCTGAGTTGATGGTGTTTCATTTTCTAATAGTCTATCGATGCCCAAATACAAAAAAGAAAGACTCCCTTTTTCCATTTGTCAAGGGTGTAGCAAGAAGCATCAAGAAAAGTTTTTGGCTAGGACTAAGGGTTGTTTCAAATATGGCGGTATTGGGCATAAGATGAGGGATTGTCCTGAGGCCTATGCAGAAAAGAGAAGAAAGACTTAATATGAGGGTAGACTTCTATATGTTCAGCTTGGTGGCAATGATGCAGTAAATCCTCCTAGGTGCCCAAAATATGGAAGGAATCATGTTGGCACATGTTTGAGAAACACAAGTACATGTTCTTGGGTGTGGCTAGACAGGTCAAATAATTATTAATTGTCCATATGCTCAAGATAGAGGTAAAGATGGTCGTCCTCAAGGACATGGTTCTCATGGAACTTAAAGGGCACGAGGTGGTGCCAAGGGTGGTGGTGCTGCCATTCCTGAGTGTCAAAGGTCTTGGAAGAACCATAGTGTCATTTGTCATAGAGGACTAGGTGGTTATTTTTGTTGTGGAAAAATGGAGCACCAAATATCTAAGTGTCCTTGTGTTGCCACAATGGTGAGGAAGGGTGTCCTCATGGTCAAGTGTTTCCAAGAGGGCAAGTGCAATAAGGTGCCTGAACACTAAGAGAAGGTTCATATGGAAACCGATTCTATGATCTTCAAGAGAGGCAAAAGGTGGATGAGGCCCCCGATATTGTCACGGGTATGTTAAAGGTTTTATGATTATGGTGTCTGTGATTTGTTTGATATGGTTGTCAGTTTCTCTTTCATTACTCCATTTGTTTGTATTAGGCTTAAGGTGTATACCATATCGTTATATGAACCCTTTGAGAAGCCTTTTCTCATTGGTTAGTCTATTATGGGTAGAGGAGTCTCTAGGGGTTATCCCGTCTCAATATTGCATAAAGTCTTGCCTTGTGATTTTTTTTTAGCTTGACATGGTAGATTTTGACATTATCCTTAGAATGGATTGGTTATATGCATATCATTGATTGTAGAATTTGTAAGGTTAAGTTCCAGTTCCCTAATGTGCCCAGTGTTAAGTGGGAAGGTCATATATTTGGTGGTTAAAGATAGGTTCATTTCTTTTCCTAAGGCTCGAATGTTGATTTCTAAGGGTTTTATATATCAACTTGTAAGGGTTAGGGATGTTGAGTCTAGAGTCCTTCCTATTGAGTTAGTTCTGGTGGTCAATAAGTTTCTTTATATCTTTCCCGATGAGCTTCCCGGTGTCCTTCTTGAAAGGGGGAGAAACTTTTGGTATAGACCTCTTCCCCGATACACAAGCCATTCCCGTTCACTTTTACCATATGACCTCGATGGAGTTAAAGGAGTTGAAGGGTCAACTGAGAGATTTATCGGAGAAGGGTTTTATAAGGCCTAGAAATGCATCTTGGAGTGCACCGGTGTTTTTTGTGAGCATGAATGATGGCTCACTTCGAATGTGCATCAACTATCGGCAACTCAACAAGGTCAGCATAAAGAACAAGTACCTTTTTCCAAGGATAGATAGCCTATTTGATCAACTACAATTGGCTAGACATTTCTCTAAGATTGACTTTGGTTTGGGTATCATCAGATGAGGGTAAGACAGTGTGATATTCCTAAGATGGCATTTTGGACTAGATACAGGCATTCCTTATGATGTTGCTTGGCCTAACAAATGCACCAACGATATTTACGGATCTTATAAATAGGGTATTTAAACCCCACCTAGAGATGTTCATTGTGGTATTCATTAATGACATTTTAGTTTATTCCTGAAGTGAAGAAGAGCATGAGAGACTTTTGCGGGTAGTGTTGCAAACATTGAAGGAAGGAAAGTTTTTTGCTAAGTTTGATAAATGTGGGTTTTGATTAAAATAAGTTTCTTTCATTGGGCATGTGATGTACGGTGAGAGAGTCAAAATGAATCCTAAGAGAAAGAAAGTTCATTGATTGGTTAGGTTGGAAGTTAGGTTGGATGAGGCTGAAAGATGGAGGGATAGTGGTTCTAGATTGTTCAAATTCTTCATCAATTGAAGAGGTCAATCTACGCAGGACCTTGACCCCCACTTTGTTAGAGTTGAAAGCATTAGTCAAGGATGGCAAGATAGAGGCTTTCTCCCAAGGGGGAGATGATTTACTTAGGCACCAAGGCATGTTGGATCTAGCAAATGTTGATGGCTTAGAGGATTGATTTTGAAAGAGGCACATAACTTATCCTATTATATTCACATCGGTTCTAAAAGATATATAGAGGTTTGAAGGAGGTATATTGGTTGGGTGCAACCAAAAGTCTCAGCCATGAAGGGCGTAATTCAGTTGTTCAAGAAGGAAAAGTTGAGCCCAAGGTATATGGGATATTATAGAATCTGTAGGAGAATCGGTTAGGTTGTTTATGAGTTGGAGGTGCCATTGCAAATGAGTACAATTCATCTGGTCTTCCATGTATCGAAGTTGAGAAAGTGTGTATGTAATACAAGCTCTATTGTACCTTTGGAGGTTATTAGTATTAAAGGGAATTTAGCATTTGAAGAAGTTCTAATAGAAATACTCTATAGACAAGTAAAGGGGTCAAGGAATAAAGATGTAGTGTAATGACCCAAAAAAGTGCCCAAAAATGTACCTCAGAAGTGCCCGAAACCGTAATTTCCTCAAATCTCAAAATCCATGCACGATATCGAAAATCCAACTTTATATTATTGTTCGGGGTGGGGGGGTCAAATTGAGTGAAAGATGGGTCTAACACCAATTTAAGAGCAAACAATTAGCAATTGCGATTTTCCAAGAATGGAAATTCCAGTAAGGTTTGCGCGCCCCTGGCGCGACACAGCTAGGGCGCTCAGATGAAGAAAATCGTATTTCGCGATGGATCCGCAATGTGGACTTGTTTATTTTCTACCCAGTTAATTTTTTGTGCGGTCCAAGACTTTGGATTTTGGGCCTATGTGTTCCAAACGTAAAAATACCTATACCTATATTTTGTCATTTCTCACCATGATATCATTCTAAACATTCCCCAATACTCATTCAAACACTTAGCAATTTTTCATCTCCTAAATTCAACTCTTAAAACCCTCTCCAGATATTAAGTAATTCAACCAAGCTTCAAGTCTCCATCCACAATCTTCATCAAGTTCATCTCTAAAGCTAAGGTATATGGGTTTCATTCATGGGTTCCTTTCACCCATGATACCCAAGCTTCCTTTTCTTAAAAATTGCATGATTTAAAGTTGATTTACTCATGGGTCTTATTGATTATGAAAATCACTGCACACTATGTTGGGGTTTATCAAATTGTGACTATTTTACTATGTTTTGAGCTATAAATGAAAGATCTATTGTACAATTTGATGAAGGATTTTGATGTATATTGCTTGAGGTGTTACCAAGTATCTATTGATGGTTTTATATTGAATTTTCTAGCATGATAACACTTTTGAATTGCATAGTTTTATACTAGCACTGCACACCCTCTAAGTGTTTGATAAAATGCAGGTTATGGGCTCTTGACTAATTGAAGATCAATGCATGTCCTATGAGTTGAATGAATATATGATGATGGAATGATAACGAAATAATAATGAAAAGGAATGTATGTATATGATGATGAAAGGAGTGTGTATATATATATATATATATTGTCTCTATAGTGTTGCGGATGACCAAGTCTAGCTCGGGGGATTGTAGGCTCGGGTAACCTTGTTGAGGGGTTGGTACCTTAATCACGTAGCTCAAGGGGTGGTAGGCCCAGGTAGCCTTGTTGGGGTTTGGTACCCATCAACCTTTTTGGGGGTTCGTACTCCATCAACCTTGCTGGCGGGTTTGTACTCCATCAACCTCATGAAGGGGTTTGTACCTCATGTGCCTCTCCAAGGAGGAGGTAGTCCTTAGATTGCACTAAGAATAGTCATTCCTTAAACTTATTTATGATCCATATAAGTACAATTCACTACGAGCATCTTCCATGCATGCCATATTATTGTATATACTCATTGCCTATGTTTATGCATTTTGATTACTTGAATAATACTTGTTGCATTGCATCCTATATACATAGTACATTCAAATATGCTAACACATACTCTATGCCTACATGATGTCACCATGTAGGAATCGGTGCACCGCTTGATCATCCTCCTCCTACATGTGCCTAGTAGAATCGTCTCTTAAGCTTGTTAGTGACTCCTCCATTCTGGGGACGTTTCTTATGATCTCTTGCTATGTGCTAAGATGATTTTTCCTTTATTTACGAATTGTCTATGAGCGTGAGCCTGGTTGTTTATCGTGGCCCCCGCTTTTATCTATATAGTAGAGATGTTATTGAACATGTTATATATCTATGCTATCAGCCTTGACTCTCGTTTTTCTTGATGTTATGATTGGAAGTTTGACGTTAGTCCTAATTTCCTTTTTATGCCTATCTCTTAATGTCTTTTTTAAATTTTCTTCCGTGACCAAGGATGTGTAATAATATGCTATGAGGCTTGTTTTGGGTTCCTTCGGGTTCCCCATTCGCCGGTAACATCTAGGCCCTAGGCTTGGGTCATGACAAAGATGGTATGAGAGCACTAGGTTGTTAGATCCTCGGAGTCCTACACACTTCATTGGTTAGAGTCTTATTCATGGTTGTTTTATGCACCACAACTATGAATAGGGGCTATGAGATGTTTTAGGAAATGTTTCCCTTCTTCATGTTCTAAGTCGTGCTATAAAGTTGAAGTAAGTTTTTCCCCCTAACGATTGTTCTTTGTTATGCTAGATCATGCCTAACACAAGAGGAAGACAAGCCCGCATACCCGAGGAGCAACCGGCCAATGAAGTTAGGAATGCCCTCACCTTTCTTGAACAAGTTGTGGCTAATCAAGCCTATCAAGGGGCCCAAACCCCTCATGCTCCTACATCGACCTCTCAGGTGAGAGATTTCATGAGAATCAATCCCCCAGAATTCCATGTTTCAAACGTGACTAAGGACCCTCAAGTATTCATTGATGAGATCTACAAGATTTTATCAATCATGGGTGTGAGGTCGGAGGATAAGGCGGAGTTGGCGGCCTAACACCTCAAAGGGGTAGCACAAATATGGTATAACCAATGGAAGTAAGAGACGAGAGTCAACTATGTGGCACTTTGGGAGGAGTTCAAGGTGGCATTTCTTAATCGATTCTTCCCCCTTGAACTTAATGAAGCTAGGCTGGTGGAATTTATGAATTTGAGACAAGGGTGAAATGATCCCAAAAAGTGCCTGAAAACATCCCTCGAAATGCCCAAAATTTTAATTTTCATATATGTAAAAATCTATTCGTTATTTCAAAAATCCAACTTTATATTTGTAATCGGGGGTGAAAATTAGGTGGAAAAGAGTCTAACCTCGATTTAAGAGTGAAAGGATAGCAATTACAAATTTTTAAGGGACAATTTCCAGTGAGTTATTCGCAATGCTTCCGCGACGCACCTTGGGCGCGCTTTAGTACAAATCCCTCTCTGTGTCCTCTCTACGACATAGAGATGTGTTTTTCACCTGGCAGTTTTCTTGTGCGGCCCAAAATATTTTAAGTGTTGGGCTCAAGTTTCCGAGACATGTTTTTATCTACACTTAGTGAAATTTCACCCTTATATCATCCTAAACATTTCCCAATACTCCCAAAACACTTACCTTACTTTCACTCAAAATTCCATGACTCAAAATTCTCATCCGGATTTAAAATTCTCTTCAAGCTTCAGGTCTCCATTGTCAACCTTCACCAAGAACTTCTCCAAAGCTAAGGTATATGGTGTTGAACCATTGGATCCTTCCGTCCATAGTGCCTAAGCCTCTTTTTTATTAATATTGTATGATTTAAATTCGATTTTACATATGGGGGCTTGTATATTGAGAAATTTGTTGCATAGTGATTTTAGTTCATGAAAGTATGGTTGTTTAGCATGTTTTAAGCTTCAAATCTTGGATCTAATGTTGGATTTGATAAGGGGTTTTGATGTGAATATCTTGGGGGTGTTGCAAGGTGTTGATTGATGGTTTTGCAATGCATTTTCTTGCATGATCTCATCTCTAAATTGCATGGTCTTTTACCCCCATTACACACTCCCAACGTATTTGATAAAATGTCCAGATATAGTTTCATGAGGAAATGAAGGTTCAAAGCATGAAATATTATATGAATGATGTTATGATGATGAAATGAGATTATGTATATGATTATTCCTATATGAAATATTGCATTAGAGCCTATGATAAATCCTATATAAAGTGTTGCATTAGACTATACCCGATCTGGGAGGACAAGATCCCGGGTAACCATGTTGGGGGTTTATACTCATCAACCATGCGAGGGGTTTATACTTCATCACCGTGTTGGTAAGGTGTGATTACCATCAACCATGTGAGGGGCTTATACCACACAACCACCAAAGGGTTTATACCTTGAATAAATAGCTTGGTCTTTTCTACACATATGATATTCTATATGAGTATGGATTACTTAAGTATGTTTTACTTATGCATTGATCATGCATATCATATTGTTATATAATGCCTATTGCCTATTCTTATGCATGTTGACTATGAAGCTTATCTCTTGTTGCATTGCATACCACATACTTAGTACATTTAAACGTACTAACGCATACTCTTGCCTACATGATATCACCATGTAGGAACCAGTGCCCAAGTTGATCTTCCTCCTCCTCCACATGGCTAGATGGTGCTATTCCAAGCTTGTTGGTGAGTCCTCCATTTCGGGGACTTTGGTTTATGTTTTAATCTTATTTATGTGTTAAGATGCTATCCATGTTCTACTTGACTATGAGGGTGAGCCCAGTTACTTTGTCTTGTCTCCACTCTATCTATATATTTAGAGGTGTTTGTTGGACAAGTTAAGTATTTATGGTATGCGCTATGATTCCTTGTCTCTTGATTTTAATGTGTTGCAAAGCTTTCCCTTAGACCTAATGCCCCATTCAATTGTATATGTATTTTATATGCTTCCACGACTAACGATGTGTAATGACAAGTTCAGAGGCTCGTTTGGGGATTCCTTTGGTTTCCCTATTCGCCATGTCACGTCTAGGCTCTAGGCTTGGGTTGTGAAAAACTTGGTATTAGAGCACTAGGTTGATAGATCCTCGGAGTCCAACACACCGCATCGATTAGAGTCCTATTATAGTTGTGAAGCACACCATGTCTATGAATAGGAGGCTATGAGACGTTCTAGGAAATGTTTCCCTTTTTCATGTTCTAAGTCATGCTATAGAGTTGTGATAAGTTTTCCTCCCTGACGATTGTTCTTTGCAATGCTAGATCATGCGAATACTAGAGCAAGAGGGGCCCAAACTCCCAAGGATAAACCTACCAATGGTGAGCTCCGGGATCTCTTACTATGCTTGCCCAAGTGGTGGCCAACCAAGTCCAACAAGGGGCCCAAGCCCCTCATGCTAATACCTCAGGAGCTAGGGTAAGAGACTTCATGAGGATGAATTCTCCAATTTTCCATGGGTCAAAGGTGGAGAAGATCCACAAGAGTTTATTGATGATGTCTACAAAATCTTGTCTATCATGGGTGTTGGGTCAAATGAGAAGGCAGAGTTTGTGGCGTATCAACTCAAAGGGGTGGCCCAAATTTGGTTTGATCAATGGAAGTGTGAGAAAGGTAATGGTTATGTGGTGCTTCAAGACGAATTCAAATTGGCCTTCCTTAATCGATTCTTCTTTCTTGAGCTTAGGGAAGCAGAGTTGGTTGAGTTTATGAACTTGAAACAAAGTGCTATGAGTGTGAGGGAATATTCCCTCAAATTTAATTAACTTTCAAAGTATGGTCCCCGCATAGTGGTCGATCCTAGGTCAAGGATGAATAAGTTTGTTTTGGGAGTTTTCGACTTGGTAAGCGAAGAATGTCGGTCCACCTTGCTTATTAGTGATATGGATTTGTCTCGGTTGATAACCTATGCCGAGCAAATGGAAGAGGAGAAATTGAGAAAGAGGAGGGGCCATGAGGCCAAGAGAGCCCAATTTGAGGGAAAGTTCCACAAGGGTGCTAGGTTTCGTCAAGGCCAAGGGCCTCCTCATAATACTAATAGAGGGTATGCCAATGACCTCCCTAGGCCACAAGGTGGTGGTGGGATGGTTCCTAGCAATGTGTGCTCTAAATGTGGAAGAAGCCATAGAGGCCCATGTTTGTGGGGTTCTAATGCATGCTATGAATGTGGGGAGCTTGGTCATAAGAAAGTAGATTGTCCAAGAAACTGTGGCAAGGTCTGGGGTGCTAATACGGTCCCATTAGGCAGAGGTGATCCTCAAGGTGGTGCCCCGAGGAAAAATCGATTCTATGCTCTATATGGGAGGCAAGGGGTTGGTGAAGTCCCCAATGTTGTTACTAGTATGTTGAAAATCTTTGATCTTGATGTATATACTTTTGATTAATCCGGGTGCCACTCTTTCCTTTGTTACCCCCGTTGTTGCTAAAAGGTTCCATGTTGAGTTGGAGTTGTTGCATGATTCATATGAGGTGTCTACTCTTATTGGTGCATCTAATGTTGCTAGGAGGGTGTATAGAAACTATCTGGTTTGCTTCTTTCATAAAATCTTACCTTGTGATCTTGTTGAATTAGATATGGTTGATTTTGATGTTATTCTTGGGATGGATTGGTTGCATGCCAACAATGCTTGTATTGATTGTAGAACCCGTAGAGTCAAGTTTCAATTCACAAATGAACCCGTCCTTGAATGGAAAAATCATGATCTGGTAGTGAGGGGTAGGTTATCTCATGCCCATAGGTTGATTTCCAAGGGGTGTTTGTATCATCTTGTGGGGGTCAAAGATGTGGAGTCCAAACTCCTTTTCATTGAGTTGGTCCCAGTTGTAAATTAGTTTCTTGATGTCTTCCCAAATGACCTTCCTAGTGTCCCTCCCAAAAGGTAGATAGATTTTTGCATAGATCTCCTTCCCGACACTCAATCTATCTCCATTCGCCCCTTACGTATGGCCCTGGCGGAGTTGAAGGAGTTAAAGGAGCAATTGAAAGATTTGTTGGAAAACAGTAGACCTAGCCAATCACCTAAGGGGCCACCAGTGTTATTTGTAAAAAAGAAATATGGGTCACTTAGAATGTACATTGACTACCAGCAACTCAATAGGGTCATTATAAAGAATAAATATCCTCTTCCAAGGATTGATGACTTGTTTGACCAAATACAAGGGGCTAGCTTTTTCTTTAAGATTGATCTTCGGTTCGGGTACCATCAAGTGAGGGTGAGGGAGTGTGATATTCCGAAGAAGGCCTTCCGAACTAGATATAGGCATCATGAATTCATGGTAATGTCCTTTGGATTGACAAATACGTCGACCATCTTCATGGACCTAATGAATAGGGTCTTCAAACCCTACCTTGGTTCCTTTGTTGTGGTCTTCATTGGTGATATTTTGATCTATTTCATAGTAAGGAAGAGCATATGGGCCATTTGAGAGTCATGTTGCAAAGATTGAGGAAGGAGAGATTGTATGCTAAATATGACAAGTGTGAATTTTTGTTGAAGGAGGTTGCATTCTTGGGTCATGTGGTGTAGGGGGATGGTATAAAAGTAGATCATAAGAAAACTTATATGATTAGGAATTGGCCTAGTCCATTGACCTCGTCGGACATTAGGAGTTTCTTGAGCCTTGCAGGTTACTATAGAATGTTTGTGAATGGGTTCTCCTCCATTGCTTCTCCTATGACAAAATTGACTCAAAAGAAGGTGAACTTTGTGTGGACCGATGAAAGTGAGAAAAGTTTCCAAACATTGAAAGATAGACTTGTGTCTGCTCCTATATTTTCACTATCAGATGAGCTTGAGGGTTTTGTGGTGTATTGTGATGCATCTAGAGTAGGTTTGGGTTGTGTGCTAATATAAAATTGTAAGGTCATAGCCTATGCTTTTAGACAACTCAAGGTGCATGAAAAGAACTACCCTACCCATGATCTAGAATGGTTGCCGTGGTATTTGCATCAAAGATTTGGCGTCATTATTTGTATGGAGTGCATGTTGGTATCTTCATCTATCATAAGATCCCTCAATATGTCTTCACTCAAAAAGATCTTAACTTGAGACAAAGAAGGTGGCTAGAACTCCTTAAGAACTATGACATGAGTGTGCAATACCATCCAAGTAAGGCAAATGTTGTGGCATATGCTTCGAGTCAGGTGTCTATAGGTAGCCTAGCTCATGTAGATGTTGGTGATAGGAAGATGGCTAGAAAGGTGCACAGACTGGCTAGATTGGGGGTGAGGTTAGAAGATGTGGGTAATGGTGTGGTTGTTGTTGATGGTTCCAAATCTTCTTTGATTGTTGAGGTGATACCAAAGCAAGACCTAGACTCCTCCTTGCTTGAATTGAACACCTTGGTAAAAGAGGGCAAATAAAGGTTTTCTCTCAAGGGGGAGATGGGAACCTTAGATACCAAGGTAGGTTGTGTGTGCCAAGTGTTGATGGTTTGAGGGAGAGAATTCTTGATGAAGCACATAATTCTTCATATTCTATCAACCCCGGATCCACAAAAAGTATAGATACTTGAGGGATGTATATTGGTGGGGAGGCATGAAGAGGGACATTGCTAAATTTGTTTCCAGTTGCCAGAGTTTCTAACAAGTCAAGGCCGCATCAAAGGCCAGGTAGCCTAACCCAAGACATAGAGATTCCCACTTAGAAGTGGGAGGTGATTAACATGGATTTTGTGGTTGGGTTGCCCAAGACTAGGAAGAGTTTTGATTCCAGTGGTGGTTGATAGGATGATAAAATCGGCTCATTTTCTACCAGTCAAGACTACAAATAGGGCTGAAGAGTATGCAATGTTGTACATCCATGAGTTCGTGAGGTAACACAGGGATCCTTTATCCATCATATTAGATTAGGGTTCACAATTTACTTCACACATTTGGAAATCTTTTCAAAGTGGTCTCGGTACCGAAGTTCACCTTAGTACGGCCTTCCACCCTCAAACGGATGGCCAAGCCAAAAGGATGATTCAAACACCTAAGGATATGCTTAGGGCTTGTGTCTTGGAGCTTAAAAGTAGTTGGGATGAGCATCTTCAATTGATTGAGTTTTCCTACAACAATAGCTATCACTCTAGCATTGGTATGGCTCCATTTGAGGCTCTTTATGGGAGACGTTGTAGATCGCCGATGGGTTGGTTTGAGAATGGAGAGGTGGCTTTATTGGGGCCAGATCTTGTTATGAAAGCTCTTGAGAAGATTAAGATGATTAGGGAAAAGTTGAGGATAACCCAAAGTCATCGAAAATCCGATGTCGATATGAGAAGAAGAGACCCAGAATTCCAAGTGGGTGATTGGATTTATTTGAAGGTTTCTCTAATGAAAGGTGTAATCCGTTTGGTAAAAAGGGGAAGTTGAGTTCAAGGTATGTTGGTCCTGATGATGTGATTAAGAGGGTTGTCATGTTAGCTTATGAGTTGATGTTACCTAGTGAAATGGATTTGGTCCATCCGGTGTTCCATATCTCTATGTTGAGAAAATGCAGTGGTGACCCTGATGCCATTGTACCTTTTGATGTTTTGTGATGTAGAGGATACCTTAACTTATGAGGAGATCTCGTTTCAGATTTTGGATAGGCAAGTAAAGAGAATGAGGAACAAAGAAGTGGCATTCATTAAGGTCCTTTGGAGGAAACAAAAAGTCGAAAGTTCTACTTGGGAGGCCGAAACAGATATGCAAAAGCGGTATCCTTATCTTTTCCACTCCACTCAAGCCTAATGTACTAATCCTAAGTCTCATATGTGACTTCAGTTCTACATTTCAGCCCCTATGTCATTAATGTGCATTAATGTTTAAGTTGGTAAACTTATGATAATTTTACACTTATGATGAGGATTTGAAAATGGTGTTTTCCATATTATGTTGCATACTCGTTGGTGTTGATTTGTTCATAATCACTCTTGTCTTGTACGTCTCTTTTACATTTTGGGACGAATGTTAAATATGCTAAATATGAAAAGTGTGAATTTTGGTTGAAGGATGTTGTCTTCCTAGGACATATGATATTGGGGGATGGCATTAAGGTGGATCCTAAGAAAATCGATGTGATTAGAAATTTGCCTGGACTATTGACCCTATTGGATATTAGGAGTTTCTTGAGCTTAGCAGGTTACTATCAGAGATTTGTGAATGGGTTCCCTTCTATTGCTTCCCTATGACTAAATTGACTCAAAAGAATTCCATGATTTTGTGGAACGATGAGTGTAAGAGGAGCTTCCAAACATTCAAAGATAAGCTTTTGTCTGCTCCTATATTGTCACTACTGGATGGGCTGGAGGGGTTCGTTGTGTATTGTGATGCTTCTAGAGTTTGTTTGGGTTGTGTTGTAATGCACAATGGTTAAGTGATAGCCTATGTTTCTAGGAAACTCAAAGTGCACGAAAAGAACTACCTTACCAATGATCTTGAATTAGCCGCCGTAGTATTTGCATTAAAGATTTGGAGTCATTACATGTATGGAGTGCATGTGGATATGTTCACCGATCATAAGTGTCTCCAATATGTCATTGATGTGTTGTCAAAATACAACACATTTGATGCCTAAAACAAGGGATGAAGTGAGTTCTTAATGCGACTTTTTATGGTTTTTATGTATTTCTGTGTTGTTCTTGCAGAAAAGTTAGGTTGACATGATTTTTGAGAAAGGTTGCAGATTTTGCTGAAGCATAGGACATACGAGTTCACCTACGAGTCGTAACCAAAGCTACAAGTCGTATTATGCTATCGTCGCAAGAAACAGAGGCAAAAAAAATCTGAAATCTAATAAGTGAAGGTCAACCCCACGAGGCTACCCTACGAGTTATGGGTCACACTATGACTCGTATTGGTGTACTTGTAGCTGGAATTAGAGAGCCCAAACTTTGGATCAACAACTGAAGGCATAAACTACGAGAGGAGCACACGATTCGTAGCTTGAACTATGACTCATGCTAGTGGGTCGTACAGTTGAGTCCAAGATGCCAAGAACCTGATATGAGACCCCGATTACGACTCGTAGGTCACCCTATGAGTCGTACCTGTGAGGCGTATCAGCTGCCAGTTGTCTTTTCTGTATAATTTTTATGGTTATTTTGTAAACACTATAAATAGTTTAAGTTAGGGTTTTATTCAGGAGATTCGAAATTGAGAAGAAAACATCATCTTTGAAGATACTCTCAAGACAACTTTTTGGTTTTTAGCTTGGTCACTCATTTTCTCTTGGAAAACCCAATTTTGGGGATTGCAAATCTTGCTTCGTGCTTACTATCAATCGATCAAGCTTTTGGTTTGCAATTGGTGGTGTCTTCAATTGTCAGTACCTTGGGTAAAATTCTCAATCATGTCTTATATTTAAAATTTTTGTTGGTTTTTCCTTAGCCATGAATAGCTAAGCACCCACAACTTAGAGTTGTGGGAACCATGGGTAGTTGACTTCAAATGACCTAGGTTAATGCATCTCTATGATTGGGGTTATGCTTGTATTATCTATTTCTCTTCATTATGCTTGTTGTTTGCTGGTGGACAACACCAAATCCTTCCTATTATCATGATCCAGACCAAAGTAGTGATGAATATGAAAAGATAAATAAATGACAGAATTTGATCGATGTGTTCTCGTCTAATCAACCAAACCTGACCAATGGGAGGTTGACTGAGACAATAGGTAATAGTTAGTTGGCACGCTATGGTTGCCGACCAAGTACCATAGTGAAATTCGACCTTCACCTTCACAAGATGGCTGGAAGAATGTAAGTTACCATCCTGCATGCGAATCTCAAATTGTAGTTATGTTATCTAGGTTAATCGAGTCAATGAACCATGGGGAACACAATTCTCAAGTTGTCCCTTAAATTGAGTGTTTTCCCGCATCATAGTACAGTGTTTCTTTTACTATAATCTTGAATTATAACCCTACCCCCCATTTAGAGATTTTAGTTATAGATACTAGAAACGATTGATAGTGAATTCTTATACTCAAACCGTGTATTTACTGTGGATTCGATCCTACTTTTTGGTTAGGTTAATTGCTGATAGCGACTATTTTCTTATTGGAGCGAGAATATCAGGTCAGTAATTATGGTGCTGTTGCCGAGGAATACGGCTAAGTTTGACGTGATTTCACTATTAGTTAGTTCTAGTGTTAATTTCTAAATTCTCTTGTATTTTACTTTTGTTTTTGTTTTTGTTATTTGATTTTAATTGCTGGGTGTACTAGGTTGTATGCCTAACACAAGGAGCCAAGCCAATCCTTTAGCTCCGATTAATTTGGAGATCCACTGACTTGTCAGAAGAATGGGTCAAGTGAATGATATAGCGGTTGAGGACGATATGAACTTGAAAGATGATATGGGAAGAGAGGAGAATCAACCACCAAGGGATAACAGGCAACAACTTAGGGACTTCAACGAAAATGCTTTTGGATGGAACCAATATTGTTTGTACCCTATGGCCACGGATGTTACTGGAGCTATAGTGTTGCTTCCATTACTGGTAGACTCTAAGCTCTCGGTGTCAAGTGGATTACTTCAAATGCTCCAAAACCGTGGATTATTCAGGCTACCTTTAGAGGATCTCCATCGTCATCTCCATAACGTGGTATTTGTTTGCAAGAGTGTCATGTGGACACAAAATCTTTCTCTTGATGTCGTTGGTTTAAGAGTTTTCCCATTGTCACTGTCTGGGAATGATGTTGTGTGGTTGTCTGAGCTTCCTCCGGGTACCATAACGAGTTGGGTTGAGCTTCAGAGAGTATCCCTTAAAAGGATATTTCCCAAGATCTATGAAGTTGAAGCTCAAGGATCAAATAAACAACTTTGAGCAATTACCAGGTGACTCTATTAGCACAACATAGGAATGATTTACAAAATATTTGAGGATGGTCCCGATCACAAAATTATTGATGATGCCTTGGTTGAGATTTTCTATCGAGCACTTGATGAGAATAGTCAAGCTTCCGCCAGTACAATCATGGGAGTCATGTTTCTTGACCAATCTTTTGCATTGATAGCCGCAAAGACGGAGAAAGTAGTTAAAACCAATAGAGCATGGGGTCAACAAAAGTGAGGTACGATGAAGATTTCTTGTGTGGCCAACACCAACAATGAGCAAGCAAAGGTCAATGAAGAGATCATGGAGCAACTTACTCAACTTCACACAAGCATGGACTTGGTTTTGAAGCAAAACCAAGCAAGTCAAAGCAGTCACTCACCAACCTCCTAAGGAACCCATCTATGAAGATCCATTCTTTGATGGAGATGCTTGTTTTGTGAGTAATCAAGCGTCTGGTTTCAAGAATAACCCACAAGGGTCCACTTTCGATTATTGAAGGCAATGTTTCGGAAATAAAGGTCGAAAGTACAACCGTGAGGGTTCTTACAAGGATAATAGAGGTGGGTACTACGAAAGAGAGAGGATACCAGATGACGATGGGGTAGAAAAGATGTTTACCGAAATGGTTCTTATGTGCCACCTCATAACCGTGATGCCGGGTCAAGTAACTCCAGGATCGAAGAGATATTTGACAAGTTGTTGAAAAGGGCCGACCACCAAGATGAGACTTTATAAGGAATGAAAGCGGATATTTCAAGTACTAACAAAAAAATAAAGTCTCACTCAGTGGCGATTAAGCAACTAGAATAACAATTTTGGCAAGTTTATTCACAATTGAACTAAAGCTAAAAGGGTACCTTACCAAGCAACACGATTCAAAATCCTAAAAATGAAGGTCATTGCATGGCAGTCATGACTCGAAGTGGCAAAAGCACCTTAGATCCCCTATGCCAGTAATTGTGGATAAAGATGATGAGAAGGTTCTTGGTGGTGAAGTTGTGATTGAGGGAGAATGCCCAGAGATTGTCGGGACGCAAAGAAAAGAGGTAAGGGAGCACGAAAAATCAAATTCAGTTCCAAAGCCTCCCTCTCATTTCCCTCAAAGGCTTAAGAAGAAGGAAAAGGAGGGTAAATTCAAATACTTCCACTCGATGCTGAAGCAACTATCCATCAACATTCCACTTCTAGAATCTTTGGAGAAGATGCCCGAGTATGCCATTTATATGAAGGATTTGGTGACAAAGAAATGTACTTTGAGTCAAGAGTTGTCACAGGAACTTCAACAATGTAGTGCGATCATGACCAAATGCCTTACTCAAGAACGAGAGGACCCTGGTGCATTCACTATCCCTTTCACCATTGGTGATGTTGAGTTTGCAAGAGCATTGGGTGACTTAGGAGTGATCATCAATCTAACGCCTCTTGCTGTGTTCAGAAAGCTTGGTCTTGGCACTCCGACACTAACATGAATGCGATTGCTCATGGCATATCGAACCATCAAAAATCTGGATGGAATGCTTCTTGAAATGCTTGTTAAAGATGATAAATTCATCTTTCCTGCAGATTTTGTGATCCTTGATCATGAGGTTGGTTTTGAGGTGCCCATTATTTTGTGAAGACCATTTCTGGCCACTTGGAGAGCTCTTGTGAATATGGGTTTAGGTCAACTTCGGTTTAGGGTCAATGGCGCGTAGGTAGAGTTTCACATCCGCCAGTCAATGAAACACCCGGATGAATTGAACAGTGAGGCTTTCTCCCTTGATAATTTGCTGATAATGGAGGATAACTATGTCGAGCCACGACATTTAACAATGCACTTTTTGGGAGGCAACCCAAGCATTTTTTATAATTGTTTGTCTGTTGTAAGCATTTTTGGTTATTGAGATTTTAGTAAAATGGTATACGTTTGTTTTAAGTTAGAAGACATTGATGCAATTGTAACATTTTGATGATTGTTATGATTTTGAGACTTGGTTTGCAGGTGGAAATTGAAGAACTGGAGAAGTGAGAAAATTGCACTTGGAGCAACTTCTACAAGAAGGCCTATGAGCCGTAGTCACCACTACGACTTGTAGTCATGCCTTGTAGAGGTAAACATTGAGTATCAAAAGTTGGCACACACACTATGAGCCAACCTTATGATTCATTAGGTCTCCTACGAGTCATAAGTGGGGTTCGTAGTGCCCAGGAATGCAATTTGAATTTTCACAAGTATTGGGTTTGCTAGGGGATCAGGACTTATGAGTCGTAGGACATCCTATGACTCATATTCAGGGTCTTGTAGCCATGATCTACAGTTTTTATAATGTTAACATGGTTTCATTTAAAGGGGTCAAAATAAAATTTGACCCCAAATTTTCATTTCCCCAACCCTAATATCGATAGAAATCCACTATCCCTCTCCCTCATTCACTTTTTTGACTAAAATCCTGGCTACCCACATCATTTTCCAGCAAGTATTCCAGCGGGGTTACTATTTTCAAGGGTTTTAGCTTGGCTTTGAGTCTCCATTTCCTTGGTTAATTTCTTCTATCGATTGGTAAGCTTTGTGGTTAAATTTAGTGCACTATTGTGGTGATTTCATTCTTGGTATGATCATATTCTTGTTTTAACCATGAATACTTGTACCTATATGATGATGTGGAGACCTAGACATGAAACCTAGAGTTTGTATGTTTTAAAATATTTTGCCTTGAATGAAACCTTGATTAAAATCCTTGAGTGGGTAGTTATAATTATGTAAATTATGGGTCCATATAATGTAGTGTTTAAATTATTGCCCGACCTTTCTGAGGATTGTCTTCGGAGTTGGAATTTAGGAGGTGTGTGTGTATTTTATATGCCATAGCACGTTAGACTTGATTGACAATGTTTTAATTATTCTTGCATTTCAATGGAATGTTTTGTTGGTCAAAGTGTGAGTTTGGTTATGAAATTGCACTTGGTTTTGATTGACATACTGAGGAACTGACTTTGATTCTTAGGGATAACGGTTGCTTTAACTTTCTGATGTCATTTTTTGACTACTTATTTGTCAAATATATCTTACTACTCTTTTAATTTCCAATTCCTAAGTTTGTTTATCTTGTTTGTACTTGTTGTGGGTAAGTATTAGACATTATTGGTGTTTTCTGTTTTCAGCTGCGATGCCCTCCTACCACTTATAGGCTCCCCTATGAGTCATAGTGGTCCCTCGTAGCAAGCATCAGCCACCTGTGGTTTCTTCATGTTTCTCATATGAGACCCACATATGACTCCTAATACTTGTTACTACTCGTACGGAGGGTCTCGTAATCCTGACTAAGTTCTTAAACATATCTCTGGAAATAGGTATGAAGCCAGATTATGACTCATAGGCTCCACTATGAGACATAACTGCCCCTTTTATCTGAGTTCAGACTTCATTTTTGTAAGAAATTTTGTTACTACGAAACCAGTGTACGACTCGTAGAAAATCCTATGAGTCGTAACTGTACTCGTATCTGCAATATTGCATCAGAGAATTCTTTTTTGTCTTCTATTTTGTTTTGTTTCTATGTTTAAGTGGGTGTGTTTCTTGTTCTTCACTTTATGATCATTGATTGGTCAAACATCTTAAAGCTCATATGTTGTTATATGGTTGTATTGCAGAAACAATGCCTCCAAAAGACAAACAAGCAATCCAAACATTTCAACGGAGGTTGATCGATGAATCTTCTATGGTCGAGAGATCCGAGGGGTTTCTAGAAGTCCACAGGGTCAGAATAGACCGCAAAGCTAATATACCCTAGACCCGGTCACGTACAATGTAGACTCCCATGGAAGTTAGCAGTTCCACCCTGTTTGAAGAGGAGGAACAATAGGGTAATATAGACAGTTCTGATAGCAGCCTACCACAGATGAACCCCACACACTCAGGGTCAGAGTCATAGTCTGAGAGCACCTTCCAAACCCAGCAGGAAGAAGTACAGTCACAACCCCCAGCCAACCGTAGATGGTGTGTCCCAGGGATGGAGAAGATATATGACCAGGGGTTAGAGCCCAAGGGACAGGGAAAACCAGTGCGACAGTTTCATGAAGAGTCTAGACTAAATGACTCAGGGTTGGATTAGGTGCTAGGACTAGATGAAGAGTTAGACAGACATGGGCTACGATAGACTATGCAGCAGGTGGGCAAGTATGCCCCTTACGTAGTCCATGAGTCTTATGAGGCATATATTGCTACACTCCGTCAAGGGTTACTGAAGAATAAGAAGTCGATTGAGCAGCCGAGGTTACAGGTGGTGCTAGTCTGGGGTCGGAGAGTTCCTATTTTTAAGGAGACTATTCGACATATCTAGTTTGGGCCCATTTATAGGGTACCTCAGTCTACCGTAGAGTATAATGGACGCATTGACAAGATGAGGAGAGCAGTGACTGGGAAGGACATTGTGGCTAGGGCAGAGCTTGTACAGCAGATTTCCAGCTAGATTTTTTGGGAGGGTTTCGAGCTGATGTGGATTACAAACAACATAGACCCTATAATGAAAGGTCCACCACTCTTTCTGGGCCACGTTTTGGTGGTCCAGTATCCGTTGGCGCCCACTTTCATGGATTATGTGATCACCTTTGAGCAGGTTGTGTAATTAGCCAGCATTTTAGCTGGTTATAAGATAGACTGGGCCCGGATCATCTTAGAGCAAATCCACAAGTCAGCTGTCCAGATGAATACCTCACTGTCATTTCCTATTTTGATTTATTGTTTGTGCAGTGCAGCGGGTGTTCCTATTGATCCTCATCAGGACAAGCACATAGAGGCCACACTTACCTTGGACCCTAACCAGATTAAGGCTAATGAGAACCCAATGTCCATACTATGAGCAACTCCTCCAGCCATGCTAGAGCTATTCCCAGTAGAGCCTCAGACTCATAGTGCACCTCCAGCTGCTACCGGCATTACTCTAGCCACTACAGAACCTACGATAGCTATGGAGATTGAGTCCACGCCATCCTCCCGTACTCCAGCACCATCAATAGCTACATTACAGGTTGATTTTGTTATCTCTTCTATTTTTTCAGGCACTATTGCGCAGGGTAGCTACAGCGGAGTCCAAGCTTCAGGCTTTAGCAGCACAAGTCATACCCTGTGTCAGCAAGACTGTGAGGGACTCTGAGGAGATGATGAAGGCATTCACCTGTGCATTGATAGATGAGAGAGTCTAAATGGTAGGTGCCGAGTCGATGTTTTAGGCAAGAGTCCAGTGGATACTTGAGGGCGCTAGGCCTGCTGACATAAGCACAGTCACTGAAGAGTTGGCCAAGTTCAAGGTCGACCTACTATAGATGTTAGCAGCCCCTATTGCAGTCCGAGAGGTAGCACAGGCGGGTGACAAGGTGTTTGACTGGCTAGCTGACCGCCCACATGCTCATGGGAAGAGACCCCTCGAGACAGATGATCCAGAGATGAGCTAGAAGAGGCCTCGACCTGATGACCAACAGCCCTAGTAGAAGAGTCGATACCAGAGGAGGTGGTGCAGGAGTCGATCCTGTTGGCGGCCATATAGAGAGATAGGGAGCAGTAGCATTCACATGGAGAGGGTAGTTCACGTACAGTTGCGACCTAGATTGCTGAGGAGGAGATAGTGACCCAGGAACCTGCTGACCAACTAGAGACTGGTGTTTGATGCACCATAATGTTTGACTTTTTTTTACCCCAATAATGTTTGACTTTTTTTACCCCAGTTCTTATTTTGTCATAAAGGATACTTTGTTATGTTGTTAGACAATTTATTTATTCTATTGTTTTTTTTATTTGTTTAAGTACTTTTATGTTGGATGTTATTTTTACTTACATTTTGGATGTTAATTTTTGGTTTTTAATGTATGTATGTATATATCTCTATGTTATCATGTTTGGTTTTCATTCTTGTCTTTACTTTGAGGAAAAATAATCTATTTTGGTGGGGTGTGGGAAGTTATGAATTAAGGTGAAGTTTGAGTAGCCTCGAGTCCATAACTTTCTTCTATTTTCCTATTTTTGATCCCATGGTTTTCTTGCCGTGATTCCTTTTCCTTATAGATGTTTAATTTTTTGTTGCACCGACATGTTTAGGTAGTGTAGATAATGTTTAAATTCATAGTAGTATTATCTATTGGCATATACATAGTCTTTAAATGCTTTTTGAATGATTTGAAAAATTGGGTAGCTTTAAAATTTTTGAGGTTGTGATTATTGATGCATTCATGCATTTTGATGATCTGGCAATGATTGTTCTCATAATTAAAGGTGAGTTGAGGCTTGAAGCATGACCTATAAGTTTATACTTGATTGTGGATGCAATGCCATGTGTGTTGTGAGCTTATTTTACCGCATTCATGCATCTTATATGGACTCAGAACTTGCCTTAGTACTCTAAGATTGGCTTGGTGATGTGGTTGATGTTGAAAGGATCTTAGGCCTTTGTTATTTGAGGGATCCCACTTCTAGCCGAAATGACCTACCAAATAAGTAAGTGAACCCTTGTTCCAAATTTTTGAGCCTCTCGTGTACTCATTCTTTCTTGACACCTTACTAGCTTAATTTTTTTGAAGAAATACGTTGATATTGGCCCTGCACTATCCTTGAACATGTGAACCTTAATTGAGGCTAAGCCTAAGTTGAGGATGGCTACAAATTGTGGCCCTGGTTTTGGGAATAGCTATTGTGTACTTCACCTCAAGCTAAAAGCCTAAGTTGAGGGTGGCTCTTATTATGGTAAAGTAATAACAATGAGGTGATTAGTTGGAAAATAAAGAAAGAAATGAAGAATCATGAGCCAAGTTAAGAAAAAGAAAAGAAAAGTGCCTTAAATTGAGAAAAAGTAGCAAGAATTGAGACCAGAAATAAGGCACAGTTAAAATAAAAAAGAAAGCACTTGAGCAAAGTTTGAAACCAGAGAATAAGGGTGGAGTCAATGGAAAGGGTTGGGTTATGAAAGCAAAAAATGTTTGTAAACATGGTTCAAGGATAGCTTCTAATTACTACTTGCCTAAAATGCCACACCAAAGCCCCCTAAACCTATGTTACAAGCCCTTAAGTCCTATAGTGATCCAAATCCACTTTGTTACCAAGACAGAAGATGAGTATAGAGGCAAGCCTATGGTGTTAGTCATTGTGCATGAATTTCAATTGTGAGAGTGATAATACTTCCTCAGTCCCTGAATTCTAAATACTTTTTTAGTGAGTTAGAGGGACTTCATTTCTGTAAGGGCATTTACGCTACTTGATTAGCATATATTTGCACCAATGATTGTGGATGGTTGATGCTCCTTAGCTTATCATAGTTTGATTGTCAGAATTATCATCATGTTTTCGTTGTGCTCAGTAGCTCTACAATCTGGTTTTGAAAATAATAGTTGGGTACTTGGATTAGAGTGAAAGATGTATATGCTATTAGTATAGCTGCTATGTATTTCTCATTGTCTGTATAGATTGATTCGTTGCTTGAGGACAAGTAACAATTCTAAGTTGAGGGTATTGATATGCTGTCAAAATACAACACATTTGGTTCCTAAAACAAGGGATCTTGCGAGTTCTTAATGCCACTTTTTATGGTTTTTATGTGTTTCTGTGTTGTTCTTGCAGAAAAGTTAGGTTGGCATGATATTTGAGAAAAGTTGCAGATTTTACTGAAGCATAGGACATACGAGTTCACCTACTAGTTGTAACTCAAGCTACGAATCGTAGGGTGCTATTGTCAAAAGAAATAGAGACCAAAAAAATTAGAAATTTTCTAAGTGGAGGTCAACCCTATGAGGCCACCATACGAGTCATAGGTCTCACTACGATTCGTATAGGTGTACTCGTAGCTGGAATCAGAGAGCCTAAACACTGGATCAAAAACTGAAGGCACTAGGAGATGAGTATACGAGTCATAGCCCAAGTTACGACTCGTACTAATGGGTCATACCAGTTGAGCCCAAGATTCCGAGAAACTGATACAAGACCCCGATTACGACTCGTCGGTCACCCTACGATTCTTACATGCGAGGCGCACCAGCTGCCAAGTGTCTATTCTGTATAATTTTTAGGGTATTTTGTAAACGCTATATACTATTTTGTATAATTTTTAGGGTTATTTTATAAACACCATATATAGTTTAAGTTGGGATTTTATTTAGGAGATCCAAAATTGAGAAGAAAACATCATCTTTGAAGATACTCTCAAGACAACTTTTAGGTTTTTAGCGTAGTCTCTCAATTTCTCTTGGAAAAACCAACTTTGGGGATTGGAAATCTTGCTTCGCGCTTATTATCAATCTATCAAGCTTTTGGTTGCAATTGGTGGTGTCTTAAATCTTCATTGGCTTGGGTAAAATTCTCAATCATGTCTTATATTTGCATTTTTGTTTGTTTTGCCTTAGCGATGAGTAGCTAAGCACCCACAACTTAGGGTTATGGGAACCATGGGTAGTTGACTTGAGATGACCTAGGTTAATACATCTCTATGATTGGAGTTTTGCATAGACTATCTATTTCTCTTCTTTATGCTTGTTGTTTGGTGGTGGCCAATAGCAAATCTTTCCTACTATCATGATTCTGACCAAGTTAGTAACAAATAGGAAAAGAGAAATAGATGACAAAATTCAATTGATGTGTTCTCGTCTAATCAACCAAACCTGTCCAAGTGGAGGTTAACTGGGATAATACATAATGGTTAGTTGGCATGCCATGGTTGTCGACCAAGCACCATAGTGAAATTTGACATTCACCTTCACAAGAGGGCTGGGAGAACATAAGTTACCATCTTGCATGTGAATCTCAAATTGTGGTTATATTATCTAGGTTAATTGAGTCAATGAACCATGGAGAACACAATTCCCAAGTTGCCCTTAAATTGAGTGTTTTCCCGCATTGTAGTATAGTATTTCTTTTACTTTGTTCTTGAATTACAATCCCCCCTCCAAATTTAGTAATTTTAGTTCTAGATACTAGAAATGATTGATAGTGAATTCTCGTAGTCAAACCCTATATTCCCTGTAGATCCTACCTTTCTGTTAGGTTAATTATTGACAACCACCACTTTGTTATTGGGAGATGATTGATGTGGATTTTGTGGTTGGGTTGCCTAAGACTAGAAAAGGTTTTGATTCCATTTGGGACGTGGTTGATAGGATGACAAAATTGGCTCATTTTCTACCGGTTAAGACACATATGGGACCAAAGAGTATGCAAGGTTGTATATCCATGACGTGATAAGGTTGCATGGGGTTCATTTTGTCCATCATATCGCATCATGGAGCTCAATTTACTTCATATTTTTGAAGGTCTTTCTAAATGTGTCTTGGTACAAAGGTTAATCTTAACATGACCTTCCACCCTCAAATGGATGGACAAGCTAAAAGGACCATTCAAACTCTTGATGATATGTTTAGAGCATGTGTGTTGGAGCTTAAAGTTAGTTGGGATGATCATCTCCCATTGATTGAGTTTACCTACAACAATAGTTGTCATTCTAACATCGGTATGGCTCCTTTTGAGGCTCTCTATAGTAGGCATTGTAGATCACCGATTAGGTGGTTTGAGGTTGGTGAGGTGGCCTTGTTAGGACAAGATCTTGTTATGGATGATCTTGAGAAGGTTAATATGATTATAGAAAGGTTGAAGCCGGCCTAAAGTCGTCAAAAGTCTTATGCCGATGTAAGGAGAAGGGAGCTTGAATTTAAATTGTCGATTAGATCTATTTGAAGGTGTCACCTTTTAAGGGTGTGGTCCATTTTGGTAAGGAGGGCAAGTTGAGCGCAAGATATGTGGGTCCATGTAGGGTGATTAGAAGGGTTGGCAAGGTAGCTTATGAGTTTGAATTGAGTAGTGAAATGGATTTGGTTCATCTTGTGTTTCACGTGTCCATTTTGAAGAAATGTGTGGATTATTCGAATGCTATTGTACCTCTCGATGTTGTGGGTGTTGTTGAAGATAACTTGACCTATAAAGAGGTTTCAGTTCAGATTTTGGACAGGCAAGTTAGTAGATTGAGAAACAAAAAGGTTGCTTCTGTTAAGGTCCATTGGTAGAATCAGCAAGTTAAAAGTGCTACTTGGGAGGCCGAAGCGGATATGCAAAAGTGATATCCTTACCTTTTACACTCCACTGAAGTTTAAGGTATTAATCTGAGTCCCTTACGTGATCTCAAGTTTTAAGTTCAGCCCTCACGCCATTTCATATGTTCATGTTTAAATTGACAAGTTCATGATGATTTTACACTTATCATAAGATTTTTGAAATGATGTTTAAGTAAATTGTTGCATCTTATGTGGGCTGAAATTCGTCATGTTTGCATCTCTCATATACGTATCTTTGACATTCGAAGATGAATGTTCACAATGGTGAGATAGTGCAACGACCCCAAAAAGTGCCCGAAAATGTGTCTTGGAAGTGCCAAGAATCTTAATTTCGTCATATCTCAATATCCATGCACGATATCAAAAATTTAACTTCATATTTTTGTTCTGGTGGTCAAATTCAGTAGAAAGTGGGTCTAACCCCAATTTAAGAGCAAACGATTAGAAATTTTGATTTTCCAAGAATGCAAATTCTAGTGAGGTTTGCGCGCCCCTGGCACAATGCGGCTAGGGCGTGCAAATGACGAAAATCTGATTCCGCGACTGGTCCACAACCTGTCTATTTTCTTCGTAGTTAATCTTTTGTTTGGTCCACAAGACTTTTGGGTCTTGGGCCTAAGTGTTCCCAAAGGTGAAAATACCTATGCTTAGACATTTCTCACCCACATATCATCCTAAACACTCCCCAATACTTATTCAAACACTTAGCAAACATTTCATCTCCTAAATTCAAGTCTTAAAATCCTCTCCAGATCTTAAGTAATTAAACCAAGCTTCAAGTCTCCATCCCCAATCTTTATCAAGTTCATCTCCAAAGCTAAGGTATGTGGGTTTCTTTAATCGGTTCCTTTTAGGATTCCCAAGCTTCCTTTTCTCGAAAATTGCATGATTTGAAAGTTGATCTACTCATGGGTCTTATCTATTATGAAAATCACTACACACTATGTTGGGTTTACGAAATTGTGACTGTTTTACTATGTTTTGAGCTATGAATCTAAGATCTATTATAAGATTTGATGAAGGATTTTGATATTTATCGCTTGAAGGTGTTACCAAGTATCTATTGATGATTTTATATTGAACTTTCTTGCATGATGACATTCTTGAACTACATGGTTTTACACTAGCACTACACACCCTCTAAGTGTTTGATAAAATATCTGGCTATGTGCTATTGAGTAATTAAAGGTCCAATGCATGTCTTATGAGTTGATTGACTATATGATTATTTAATGATGATGAAATGATGATGAAAAGGAATGTATGTATAGAGTAGGGGATGACCAAGCCTAGCTCAAGGGGTTGTAGGCCCGGGTAACCTTGTTGAGGGGTTGGTACCTCGATTGCCTAGCTTGGGAGGTGGTACGCCCAAGTAATCTTGTTGGGGGTTTATACCTATCAACCTTCTTGGGGGGTTTGTACTCCATCAACCATGTTAGGGGTTTATACTCGTCATCCTATAGGGGGTTTGTATTCCATCAACCTCATGAAGGGATTTATACCACATGTGCCTTTCCAAGGAGGTGGTAGGCCTTAGATTGCACTAAGAATGGTCACTCCATAGACATGTATTATGCTCTATGAAAGTATGATTTACTTCAACCATCTTCCATGCATGTCATATTGCCATATGCTCATCTATTACCTAATTATGCATTTTTATTATGATGTCTATCTATTGTTGCATTGCATCTTACATACTTAATACATTCAAATTTACTAACACATACTCTATGCCTACATGATATCACCATGTAGGAACCAGAGAACCACTTTATCATCCTCCTCCTCCACGTGGCTAGTACGATTGTCTCTCAAGCTTGTGGTGAGTCCTCCATTCTGGGGATGTTGCTTATGAACTCTTGTTATGTACTAAGACTCTTTGTTTTGTGTTATGTATTTACTATGAGGGTGAGCCCAGTTGCTTGTCATAGCCCCCGCTCTTATCTATGTAGTAGAGGTATTGTTGGACATATTATTTATCTATGCTATGAGTCTTGACTCTCTTGTTCCTTGATGTTATGATTTGAAAGTGTTCCCTTAGCCTTGGTTGTCCCAACTTACTACTTCTTGTTGTATTCTATTGCTTCCAGGATTAAGGATGTGTAATAGTATGCTACGAGGTTTGTTTGGGGCTCCTTCGAGTTCCCCATTAGCTGATCACGTCTAGGCCCTAGGCTTGGATCGTGACAAAGGTTGTATTAGAGCAGTAGGTTGTTAGATCATTGTAGTCCAACACACCGCATTGATTAGAGTCATATTCATGGTTGTGTTGTGCACCACAACTATGAGTAGGAGGCTATGAGACGTTTTAAGAAATATTTCCCTTCTTCATGTTCTAAGTCACGCTAGAAAGTTGAAGTAAGTTTTCCCCCTAACGATTGTTCTTTTCTCTGGTAGATCATGCCTACTAAAAGGGGAAGATGCTCCCACACACTAAAGGAGCAACCGGCCAATGGAGAGCTTAGGGATGCTCTTACTTTGCTTGCACAAGTTGTGGCTAATCAAGACAATCAAGGGCCAAAACCCCTCATGCTCCTACACCGGCTTCTCGAGTGAGAGACTTCATGATAATGAATCCCTCAGAATACTATGGGTCAAAGGTAGATGAGGATCCTCAAAAGTTCATTGATAAGGTCAAAAAGATATTGGATATCATGGGTATGAGATCGGAACAAAAGGTGGAGTTGGCGGCCTACCGACTTAATGGGGTAGCACAAAAATGGTAAAAGCGAATGGAAAGAAGAGAAGGGACTCAACCATGTGGTGCTTTGGGAAGAGTTTAAGGTGGCTTTCCTTAATCGGTTCTTCCCTCTTGAGCTTAGGGAAGCTAAATTGGTGAAAATTATGAATTTGAGACAAGTGTCAATGAGTGTAAGGGTATATGTCCTCAAGTACAACCAACTTTCAATGATTTCTCCTTACTTGGTTCTCGACCCAAGGTTGAGAATCAACAAGTTCGTGATGGGTGTTTCCGACCTAGTGAGCAAAGAATGCTGGTCCGCTATGTTGATTGGTGATTGTACTTGTCCTTTTTGATAGGCTAAACTGAACAAATGGAAGAGGAGAAATTGAGGAAGAGAAGGGGTCATGAGGCCAAGAGGGCCCATTTTGAGGGTAAGTTCCAAAAGGCTGGCAGGTCCTATAGGGGCCAAGGGTCTTCTCATGCTTTTCAAAAGAGGGTTGCCAATGATTTTTCGAGGGCTCAAGATGTGACGGGTGTGGCTACTATTGATGTGTGTCTGATGTATGGTAAGGTTCATGGTGGCCTATGTTTGAGGAATACCGGTTCTTGTCATTTTGTGGGAAAATAGAGCATAAGGTGATAGATTCGCCTCGAAACTGCAACAAGAGCAAGGAGGTTCGTTCACGAGGTTCTAATACGGACCCATTAGGGAGAGTGGCAGACAAGATAGTGCCTTAAGGTACAACAAGTTCTATGCTTTGCATGCGAGCAAGGGGTTAATAAAGTCCCCAATGTTATTATCCGTATGTTGAAAATCTTTGACTTTGATGTGTATGCATTCATTGATTCGGGTGCCACTCATTCTTTTACCCTTTTTGTTGCCAGAAAGTTCCAGGTTGACCCCGAGTTGTTGCATGAGTCATATGAGGTCTCTACTCTTATTGGTGCATTTATTGTTGATAGAAAGGTTTATAGAAGTTGTCCTATTTGCATCTTTCATAAAATATTGCCTTGTGATCTTGTTGAGTTAGACATGGTTGATTTTGATATTATTCTTGGGATGGATTGGTTTCATGCATACTATGCTTCTACTGATTGTAGAACCCATAGGGTCAAATTTCAATTTCCAAATGAACACGTCCTTGAGTAGGAGAGTCAAGATGTGGTGGTCAAGGGTAGATTCATATCTTGAAATAAGGCCCATAAGTTGATCTCTACAGGGTGTGTTTACCATCTTGTGAGGGTTAGGTATGTGAAGTCTAAAGTCCTTCCCATAGTGTCGGTTTCGGTTGTAAATGAGTTTCTTGATGTCTTCTCAAATGACCTTCCTGGTGTTCCTCCCGAAAGGGAAATAGACTTTGGCCTAGACCTCCTCCCCGATACTCAACCCAATTCTATTCCCCCTTACCAGATGGCCCCTGCGGAGTTAAAGGAGCAATTGAGTGACATATTAGAGAAGGAACTTACAAGGCCTCAAATCACCTTGGGGTGCATTGGTGTTGTTTGTGAAAAATAAGAATGGGTCCCTTTGGAAGTGTATTGACTACCGACAACTCAATAGGGTCACTACCAACAATATGTATCTTCTTCCAAGGATAGATGAAATGTTTGACCGATTGCAAGGGGCTAGTCATTTCTCTAAGATTGATATTTGGTCTGGGTATCATCAAGTGAAAGTGATAGAGTGTGATATTCCCAACACAGTCTTCTAGACTAGGTATGGGCATTATGAATTTGTGATGATGTCTTTTGGGTTGACCAATGCACCAACCATATTTATGGACCTAATGAATAGGGTCTTTAAACCCTACCTTGATTTCTTTGTCGCGGTCTTCATTGATGACACTTTGATCTATTCTCATAGTGAGAAGAAGTGTAGGGCTCATTTGATGGTTTTGTTGCAAAGATTCAGGGAGGAGAAACTCTATGCTAAATATGAAAAGTGTGATTTTTTGTTGAGGGACGTAGCTTTTCGAGGACATGTGGTGTCGGGGGATGGTATTAAGGTGGATCCTAAGAAGATCGATGTGATTAGAAGTTTGCCTAGACCATTGACCCAGTCGGAAATTAGGAGCTTTTTGGTCTTTGCAGGCTATTATCGGTGATTTCTGAATTGGTTCTCTTCTATTGCCTCTCCTATGAAAAAATTGACTAAAAAGAAGGCTAAGTTTGTATGGTTGGATGAATGTGAAAGGAGTTTCCAAACATTGAAAGATAAGCTTTTGTTCTCTCCTATATTGTCACTACCAGATGGGCTTGAGGGATTTGTTGTGTATTGTGAGGCTTTCCGGGTTGGTTTAGGTTGTGTGTTGATGCAAAATGGTAAAGTCATAGCCTATGCTTCTAGATAACTCTAAGTGCATGAAAATAACTACCCTAGCCATGATCTTGAGTTAGCCATCGTTGTGTTTGCATTAAAGATTTGGCACCATTACTTGTATGGAGTGCATGTTGATGTGTTCACCGATCATAAGAGCATCCAATATGTCTTTACTCAAAAGGATCTCAACTTAAGGCAAAGGAGATGGTTAGAACTTCTTAAGGACTATGATATGAGTATGCATTATCATCTCGGTAAGGCAAATGTGTTGACCGAGGCTTTGAGTAGGGTGTCTATGGGTATCCTAGCACACGTTGATGGTAGTGATAACGAGATAGCTAGGGAGGTGCATCGATTAGCTAGCTTGGGAGTTAGGTTGGAAGAGGTTGGTAACGGGGGTATTGTTGTTGTTGATGGTTCTAGTTCTTCCTTGGTTGATGAGGTGAAAGAAAAGCAAGATCTTGATTCCTCCTTGTTAGAATTTAAGGTCTTGATAAAAGAGGGCAATGTGTAGGTTTTGTCCCAAGGGGGAGATGGTACCCTTAGGTGTCAAGGTAGGTTGTGTGTTCCTTTTGTTGATGGTTTGAGGGAGAACCCTTGATGAGGCCCATAACTCTTCTTATTGTATCCACCCCGGTTTCACCAAAATGTATAGAGATTTGAGGGATGTGTACTAGTAGGGAGGCATGAAGAAGGACATTGCCAAATTCATTTCCAATTGTCATAGTCGCCAACAAGTCAAAGACAAACATCAAAAGCCGAGTAGCCTAACCCTAGACATTAAGGTCCCTACTTGGAAGTGGGAACAGATAAATATGGATTTTGTGGTTGAGTTGCCAATGACTAGAAGGCGTTTTGATTCCATTTGGGTTATGGTTGATAGGATGACAAACTCAGCTCACTTTTTACCGGTTAAAACCACGTATGGGGCTAAAGACTATGCAAGGTTGTACATTCATGACTTTGTAAGGTTGCATGGGGTTCCTTTGTCCATCATATCGGATCGTGGGGCACAATTCACCTCACAATTTTTGAGATCCTTTCAAAGGGGTCTTGTTACAAGTGTTACGCTTAGTACGGCCTTTCAAGCACAAGCAGATGGCCAAGCTAAAAGAACTATGCAAACACTTAAGGATATGCTTAGGGATTATGTATTGGAGCTTAAGGGTATTTGGGATTATCCTCTCCCATTGATTGAATTTGCCTACAATAATAGCTATCATTCTAGCATCGGTATGGCTCCTTTTGAGGCTTTCTATAGGAGATGTTGTAGATCAATGGTTGGTTGGTTTGAGGTTGGTGAGGTAGCTTTAATGGGACATACCTTGCTATGGAGGTTCTTGAAAAGGTTAGAATAATTAGAGAAAGGTCAAAGACAGCCCAAAGTCGTCCAAAGTCTTATGTCAATGTGAGGAGAAGGGATCTTGAGTTCAAGTTTGGTGATTGGATCTACTTAAAGGTGTCACCCATGAAGGATGTGGTCCATTTTGGTAAGAAGGGCAAGTGAATTCGCAAGATACATGGGTCCTTATAAGGTGGTGAGAAGGGTTGGCAAGGTAGCTTATGAGATGGAATTTCCTAGAGAAATGGATTTGGTTCATCCGGTGTTTTATGTGTCCATATAGAGGAAATGTGTGGGGGATCTAAATGCTATTGTACCTCTTGATGTTGTGCGTGTTGTTAAAGATAATTTTACCTATGAAGAGGTTCCGGTTCAGATCTTTGATAAGCAAGTGAATAAATTGAAAAACAAAGAGGTTGCTTCCGTGAAGGTCCTTCAGAGGAATCAACAAGTTGAAAGTGCTATTTGGGAGGCCGAAGTGGACATACAAAAGAGATATCCTTACCTTTTCCACTAAACTCAAGCCTAAGTTATTGATCGATGTCCTTTATATGATCTCAAGTCATAAGATCAGCCCTCACATCATTGCATATGTTCATGTTTAAATTGACAAAGTTCATGATGATTTTACACTTATAATGAGATTTTTGAAATGATGTTTAAGTGTATGTTGCATCCTTATGTATGCTGAAATTGCCATGTTTATATCTCTCATTTACATTTCATTGACATTTGGAGATGAATGTTCCTAAGGGAGAGATGTTAAAACGACCCCAAAAAGTGCTCAAAAATATGTCTCGAAAGTGTCCGGAATTGTAATTTTTATATATCTCAAAATCTGTGCTTGATATCGAAAATCTTACTTCATATTATTGTTCAAGGGGTCATTTTGAGTGGAAAATAGGTCTAATCCAAATTTAAGAGCAAACAATTAGCAACGATTTTTTAAAATTACATTTCTAGTGAGCTTTTCGCGTCACAGGCGCGATGCGCCAAGGGCATGCACTAGTGTTATTCTTGGGCCAGTTTTCACTTCGGTCGAAGACTTTTAAGTCTTGGTCCTAAGTTTTCCTAAACGTTAAAGTACCTATACTTAGCCATTTTTCACCCTCATATCATTCTAAATACTCTCCAATACTCATTCAAACACTTAGCCAAATATTTTACTCCTAGACTCAAGTCTCAAAACCTTCTCTGGATCTTAAGGATTACACTCAAGCTTCAAGTGCCCATCTCCAATCTTCATCAAGTTCATCTCCAAAACTAACGTATATGAGTTTCTTTCATGGGTTCCTTTCACTCATGATACCACAAGATCTCTTTACTAAAAATTGCATGACTTGATGTTGATCTATTCATGGGTCATATTAATTAAGAAATTCACTGCACAGTAGGTAGGGATTTATGAAATTATAATTGTTTTACTGTGTTTGGAGCTATAAATTAAAGTCTTGTGAGAATTGATGAAGGATTTGATGTATCTTACTTGAGGGTGTTACCAAGAATCTGTTGATGTCTTTACACTTATTTTTCTAACATGATTTAACTCTTGAATTGCATGGTTTTACACTAGTATTACAGTCCCTAAGTTTCTGATAAAATGTCCGATTATGATTTCTTGAGAGATTGAAGGTCGAATGCATGTATTATGAGTTGAATGGCTATATAAAGATAAAATGATTGTAACACCCCCACAGCTTACAATATTGGCTCAATTCAAATGAAACATGACATGATTTGGATCAATTGACGCTAAATTTTTAAAGTGCTTGAATCTCGTGTTAATGGGTTGTATGTGCGTCTAACGCTTAAGGGGATCGAGTGTATACATGTTTTATGGTGAATTAAGGAAATTACGGCCTTAAATTAAGTAAAATAATTGAGGTGCTTGTAGGACTTAGAAGCTAGCAGGTGAGTCACCTACTTGCTTAGCTC
>JAABOM020068685.1:0-38344 GCA_011800125.2 Solanum clarkiae | reverse complement strand
ACACACACACACACACAGATATATATATATATATATATATACATATATATGTGTGTGTGTATGTGTGTGTGTGTGTTTTAGTTACTTGGTTTTAATATATGTCTTTACTTTAAGGACAATGTATTCTCTTTTGGTGGGGTATGAGAAGTTATGGATTAAGGTGAAGTCTGAGTAGCTTCGAGTCCGTAACTTCCCCTACATTTGATCTCAAGATTTTCTTTCCGTGTTCCTTTTTCCTTGTGGATGTTTTAATTTTCTGTTGAACCAGCATTTCTAGGTAGTGCAGATAATTTGTATATACATAGTAGTATTATCTTTTGACGTATACATAGTCTTTAAATACTTTTTAAATTTTGATAAAAATTCGGTACCCTCAAAATTTTTGAGATGAGATTATTGGTTATTGATGCAATCGTGCAAATTGATTGTTTGGTGATTTTTTTTCTGATAATGAAAAGGTAAGTTGAGGCTTGAAGCATGACGTATGAGTCTATAATTGATTGTGTATGCAATGTCACGTGTGTTGTGAGCTTACTTTGCCGCAGTCATATATCATGTATGGACTCAGCACTTGCCTTATTACTCTAAGATTGATTTGATGATGTGGTTGATTTGGAAGGGACCTTAGGCCTTTGTGCTTCTAGTGAGTGCACTTTTGCCTAAATGACCTACCAAATTTGTTAGTGGATCCCTTGTTCCAAATGTTTGAGCCTCTCATGCACTCAATCTTTCTTGACACCTAGATAGCTTAGCCTTGGTTTATGAAATACCTTGATATTGGCCCTGGTCTATCCTTGAACATGTGAACCCTGATTGACGCTGAAAGCCTAAGTTGAGGGTGGCTAGAAATGGTGGGCCTAGTTTCAGGAATAGATATTGTGTACTTCACCTCAAGCTAAAAGCCTAAGTTGAGGGTAGCCTTTATTTTGGTAAAGTAATCATAATGAGGTGGTTAGTTGGGAAAGAAAAAAAGAAATTAAAAGTCATGAGCCAGGTGAGAAAAAGAATAGAAAAGTGTCTTGGACTGAAGAGAATAGCAAATATGATATCAAAATGAAGGTACAAACCTCCAGTAATACACCGCTAAGCCCAAGAAAATACTAATACCTATTGAAGTCGAAGGCCTAGGCCAATTTCTCATCACTTTCATTTTCTTAGGGTCCACTTAAATTCCATCACTCGGCACTACATTGATATGCTGTCAAAATATAGCACATTTGATGCTTAAAACTTAGGATTTTGTGTTCTTAATGTGACATTAATGGTTTATATGTGTTTTTTTGCTTAGTTTTTGCAGGAAAGCAGGTTGACATGATTTTGGGGCAAATTGTAGACTTTTATGGTTTTTGGTAGTTTACGGGACCCTCTAAGAGTTGTAGAGAGAGTTATGTGAAGATTTTCAGTGAATTTTGATTTCTGAATTTCATCCACACCAAACCTCTATACGAGTCATAGATGACTCTATGAGTGATATAGAGTGGTTTCATGAAGATTTCTAGTGAGTTTCAGTGAAGGACTAGTTGATGCAGATGAAGTCTACGAGAGTACAATATGACTCGTGAATAAGTCTACGACTCCTAAAGTGGATTCGTAGAAGTAAAGTCCAAGATCTCAAGAGCTGAACACGAGACCTCGACTATAATTCATAACTCAGTTTAAGAGTCGTAAATGCCTGTAGTAGGCAGTCGCCAACCAGTTTTTCTATTTTTAATGACTTGTTTGTAAATAGTATAAACAGTAATTTTTAGGTTAATTTTGAGGAGAGTACAGTAGAGAGCGTCATTAGAAAGTACTTTTAGGGTTTTGTACTTGGAGACTTCAATCTTGGAGGAGAATACACTTGTGCATTCATTGTTTCAAATCTTGTAATTCTTAATATATTTTGGATTTGCTTGTTCTTCAATTCAATTGGGTAAGTGATTAATTATGTTTTCTCAATTCATGATTTCTTCATCTACCCATAGCAGGAGTAGCTAAATTCACAACTTGGGGTTATGAGAACCATGAAGATCTAACCAAATAAATCCAGATAATTTGCAATTCTTGTAATGGATATTTACATGCATTAATCAATTCTCTTCATTTATCATGTTTTCTAGTGGTGGCCAATATTAGAACTTGCCTAGTGTTACATTCCCGATCTAGGCAGTAGGCAATGAATAGGAAAAGATATTTGTTAATAGGATTCGATGATTTTTTATCGTTTAATCAACAAAACAAGACGAAGGTGAGGTTGACTGGGACTATGGGTAATGGTTAGTATTGCACACTATAGAGATGGGCCAAGTCACATAGTGAAATTCGCCTCTCACCTTTGACCATAGGGCTTGGTGAACTTAAATTACCATCCGACATGTTATACTCTAGTCGAGAATTGGTTATCTAGGGATATTGTGTTGGTGAATCATGCGGAACACAATTCCCATGTTCCTCTCCATTATTGGTTGTCTCTTGCTTTAGTTATTCTAGTTTAAGTTCTTGTTGAACATTGCAAACCCATCCCCTATTAGGGGAATTGAGTTATTAATTACTTGAATTGCATAATGGTGAATTCGTTGTGAGTCTCAGTATTCTTTGTGGGATTCAACCCTAACTTTGGTTAGATTTTATATTTTACAATGACTTCTGTATCCTCCAAAAGAGAGGTGTGACTTGGGTGGTGATCAAAGATTATGACGCCATTGCCGAGGAACACGGCTAAACTTAATTGAATTTATTAGTAATTGTAATTCAAGTGTTAATCCTTAGTTTCCTTGAATTTTACTTTTGTTTTTGTTTTTGTTTTTGTTTCTTTGCAGGGTATACTAGTAGTGTATGCCTAACACTAAGAGTCAAGGCACTCCCTTAACTGCACTTGATCCAGAGATCCAAAGAATTACAAGAAGAATGGCCTAAGAAAATCCTAACATCAAGGGTAATGCATCCTTGAATCAGAATGTTAATGATAATAATAAGAATGAAAACCCACTTCCTTTGGAGAATATCCCACAACCTGGGGATTCTAGTGAAAATGCTTACCGGTGGAATAAATATATGTTAAACTCTATGGCTATAGGTGTAACGGGGATATTCTATTACCAGCACTACCAGCTGACACAAAGTGCACTCTTTCTAGTAGGTTACTTCAAGTGCTGCAAAACCATGTATTGTTTGCAGGCCTACCATCAGAGTTCCATATAGCCACTTGTACAACGTGGCATTTGTTTGCAAGATTATGATGAGGACACATAATCTGTCTATAGATGCTGTGGGACTTCATGTTTTCCTATTATCTCTTACGAGAAATGTTGAATTATGGCTATCTAAGCTCCTACATAGTTCACTCACTAGTTGGGTAGATTTGCAGAAGGCCTTTCTAGATAGATACTTCCCTAGATCGAAGAAGCTTAAGTTAAAGTATCTGAACAACAACTTTGACCAAATTCCGGGTGATTTAACTAGAACTATGTGGGAGTGGCTTCCTATATGTTTGAGGAGCATCCCTGACCAAAAGATAGTTAGTGATGCCTTGGTGGAAATCTTCTACTGTGCCTTTGATGACAATAGTCAAGCCTGTGTCAACACCATTATGGGGGACATGTTTTTAGATCAACCATTTGCAAGGACTTCGGAATATATGGAACAAGTGGTCAAGATGAGTTGTGCAATGGGACAATAGGATAGAGCTTCCATGAGGTTTGTGGGTGGTTAATGTTTTTTTAGAGCAAGCCAAGATCAATGAGAAGATTATGCAACAACGTGCCTAACTTTGCCCAAGCATGAATGTTGTGATCAAGCAGAAACAAGAAAGAGTAAATATAGTAGTTCATCAACCTACACGTGCACCCATGTATGAGGAGTCTTATTTGAGGAGGATGCTTGCTTGGTAAATGATTAGATGGGGGGTTTCTGCACTGATACCCAAGGATGCAATCAGGACTATTGGCACCAAGGTCAAGGAAACCAAGGTCAGAAGTATGATAGAGATGGAGCTTACAGAGACAACCGAGGTGGTTATTATGAGAGGAATAGGTGTTCAGAAGCTGAATGGGGTAGAAGAAATGGTTTCAAAAATGGTCCACATGTGGCACAATATAATCGAGATGTCGATACAAGCAATTCTAGAATTGAGGAGATATTTGATCATTTGTTGAAAAAGGCCGAGACATAAGATAAAACTCTAAGGGGCATGAAATCCAATATTTCAATCATTAATCAAAAGATAGAGTCTCATTCTTTGGCTATTAAATAGCTTGAGCAACAATTTGGTCAAGTGTCAACCCAATTGAATCAGCGTCAAAAGGGTACATTGCTAGCAACAAAGTTAAAAATCCAAAGAATGAAAGGCAATGTATGGCAGTGACTACTAGAGGTGGCAAGATTACCATTGATTGTCTTATGCCAATTAAGGTAGCAAATGTATATGAGTAGATAGTTGCAGATAAGGATGTCGTTGAAGATGATGAATATGTCAGAGATTGGGTGATTAAGGTAGCTAAAAAGCCATGGAAGTATAAGCCCATCCCAAGGCCTCCTTCTCCTTTCCCTCAAAGACTCAAAAAGAGGCAGGAGAAAGGCAAGTTCAAACACTCTCCCTATGCTTAAGAAACTATCCATCAACATCCCTCTTATTGAAGCTTTGGATAAAATGTAGGGTTCTGCAAAATATACGAAAGACTTGGTTACTAACAAGCAGACTGTGAGTCAAGAGAATTCTAAAGAGCTTCAATATTGTAGGGCTATTACTAGTAAGTCATTGGCTCAAAACTATGAAAACCCAGGTGATTTCATTATACTTTGCACTGTAAGAGATGTGGAGTTCGCAAGAGTTGTTTGTGATTTGGGTGCTAGTATCAATTTGATGTCTCTTGGGCGATTTTCAAGAAGTTTGGATTGGGTGCCCCTACTCCTACTAATATGTGGTTCTTAATGGCAGATAGAACAATCAAGAAACCAGAGGGGATACTATATGATGTGTTGGTAAAAGTGGACAAATTCATATTCCCTGTAGATTTTGTGATTCTTGATTGTCTAGTTGATTTTGATGTCCCTATTATCTTGGGGAGACATTTCTGGCCGCGGGTTGAGCTCTAGTGTATATGGACTCCAATCAACTCAAATTTAGGGTGAATGATGAAGAAGTACTCTTCGATATTCGCTAGTCTATGAAGCATCCGACTGAGTTGAAAAGTAAGGTTTGAGCAATTGGTGAAGTCTAGTAGCCAATTTGTCTAAGTCTTGCCGCTACAAAAAATCAGGCGCTACTTGGGAGGCAACCCAAAAATTTTGATGTTTTAGCTTAGTTTTAAGTTTATTTTCAAATTTTGGATTCTTAGGTAATTGTCTGATTGTGTTTTCATTGCTATTTTTCACACTGGGTTTGTTACATATAGGGTGCAAGTTAAGTTTATGAAGAGTATGCAACTAAAAGATTAGGGAAATAGATTTTGTTGCTGAATGCATCAGATATAGTTCCTACGAATGGACTTATGAGTTGTATTACACTTTATGACTCGTAACCCCATCTCATAGAGATTTCCAGCGAGCATGAACAGTGTGCACTCAACCCACGAGCCAACTTTACGACTCATGGATCAAACTACAAGTCGTGAATGGGGTTCATGGAACACAAACATCATTCTAAATTTTTCTAAGTATTGAGACGTCTATGACACCAGGACTTACGAGTCATAGACCCATCGATGACTCGTAATCGGGGTTTCATAAACCCAAGCCTAATGATTTTAACCATTGCTTCGGTAAGGGTATAAAAAGGGGTCAAAATAATTTGACCCCACTTTCACCCCAATTGACCATAATTTTTCCAATTTTTCATTCCCCTCCCTTTTTCGACCAACTTTCGGCTCCTGTGACCTATTTTTCGGTGAATTTTTTGCAACTAGGGTTTTGTGGTTATTCATTCTCTGATCTTCTTCAAATTCATTTCAACTTGTGGTATGTTCTTGACTTAATTTTAATCATTGATTTGCCTTGTTCCTAAGTAGTTTATTTGATGATCATGATTAAGTTGGGTGGTTTAATATGGAAATCTTGTTGAAGTTGGAATTGTATATCTGAGATTGAGTTGCCCTTGGTTTAATTGATTAATTAATTCCAGATATCAGGTATTTTGGCATTGTGTATGATTAGTTGTTGGTGCCTATCAAATTATCCATCATGTATACTTGAATGATTGTTTCTTGTAGAATTGATGGGTGCTTTAAGCACATGTTAATTTAAATGAATGTGGGTTAGTCGTAATTTGAGGGTAATTGTTGTTAGATCATTTTCGGTGGGGTGATTAGTGTGTTAATCATGTTGGGGGTTGGTTGTTTTGTGCTTAACTTGTGAGTGTGCACATGTTTGCTTCGATGCTTGTAGAGTTTAGGATTGAATATGTTATTTGGGTCCATGTGATAAACTTAGATAGGTCAGGTACCTGAAATTTTCTTGTTCACGAGAGTCTTTTAAGACTCATGAATCTACGGTTCCTAATTACCCCTCGAGGGAAATTCCAGACACTTGATACTCTGTATATACATCAGACGACAACTTCTACGAGTCTTACATCACTTTACAACTCGTAGATAGGCCTCATAGATCCTTTCCTGTTTTTCAATTACTCGCTAGAATTGTATATGAGCCAAGTTTACAACTCATGAAATACTTTACGAGTCGTACCTAGGTCACGTAAACATTTCTAATGAATATTATTATTTTGAAGTGCTGATCTACAAGAGAACTTTATCACTCGTAGTGCTGTCAACGACTCATAAAGGACCTCTCATATATCCCTTCTGTAACTGATTCAATGAAGCATTTGTTCGTTTATGTTTATTTTTCAAATATTATGGCCCTAAAAGGAAATCGATCGAAGATTGAGGCTTTCAAGAGGAAGCTTAGAGGTGATCCCATAGATGATGAGCATTCGGGTCACGAGCAGACCCAGCTGAGTGGCTCAATGGAGATATACGATACTCAGCCTGACCCAGAGATACCTCAATCGTAGACTAGAGTTGTTGGGAGGTTTGTACAGCCTCAGGTTCAAGTCTTTAGTCCTTCCTAGTCTGACGAGAAAGGTACTGAGGAGATGAGGAGTAGTATGCCTAAATGACCCCTTCTAGGGAGGAGCAGAGTTCAGAAGAGGCCTCCAAAGGACAGAGCAGATATCGAGTTATCCATTGCATAATCTTCATTATCAACACTGGATACTACTACTCATCGGTGGTGCGTCGAGGTTATAATGACCATATTTTTGGAGAGCATTCAACCTAAGGAGCGGGGTAAACCCACCCATTTGATATATGAGGAGCCTAAGGTTATAGATGATGGACTGAGCCGTGTCCCAAGTTTGAAGGACATGATGATACGTTATGGACTCGAGCGGTTAATAGAGACACATGGTAGATACTCTCGGATTATGGTCCGAGAGTTTTATGCATCTTATGCCACCACAATCTAATGCGATCTTCCCAAAGGAACGAGAGCTATCACTCAAGACAGATTGACAGAGGTACAGTTGAGAGGTCGGTGGGTCGACATTTTTGAGGAGATGATCCACCATGTACTTGTTGGTCCCGAGGATCATTCTCCCAGGTCTACAATTGACTTTGATCACAGGTTGGGGATAGCTCGGAACTCATTGATTATAAAGGATCTGATAAATTTAACCTTATTTTCGTAATGGCTAGCCAGTCATATTACGGAGCAGGGTCCTGAGGTTGCTTGGGTTACCACCTACATGGTGCCTATTGTCAAGGCTTCACTCTCTTTCCTTGCAAAATTTTTGTGGGTGGTTGTTATATCCCACATTTGACCTACTCTAGGGATAATACTTTACCACCGAGCAGGTTGCATTGGTTTCCAACATCTTGGTTGGCTACGACATTGGTTGGGCCTTACTTATTGCAGAGCTGACACATGAGTCAGCATTAAAGAGAGCCACCTCCTTCCCATTTCCTGTTCTGAGCTACATACTTTGTTTAAAGTCTCGTGTGGAGATATTTCATCAGATGGTCCAACTAGTTGAGGCTCAGCATACTTTGGAGCATAACCTGATAAAGGCTGATGACAACCCGGTAAAACTCTAACGGGCACAACCGCTACCACCACCACAAATGTTTTCCTCGAAGCCACCACCTGAGGGTTTGACGACTCCCACCACCACTACTGTTGCTGGTACTACTGATGAGATACCTAGCAGCCCGAGGCAGTCGATATTAAGGGGGGTCCTACTATAGCTGCTCCTGCACCAGAAGCCACTACTTCACAACCTTCTACACCGTGCATGGTTTATTTGTTCGATGTTTCTATTCAGGCCATGGCGCAAGGATTATCATGCATCGAGGCCCAATTATCTCAGATTATCCAGAAGTTCAAGCCATGGGTTCGTTAGGATAGTGTGGATTTACAAGAGTGGAGCCGGACATTCATCATCTCTACGATTCCAGAGCGTATTTCTAGAATAGATGCCTGTATCGATGCCTTTGAGGACCGAGTTTAGAAAAGGATAGCAAAGACCCAACCTTCATACTTTTCTGTCGTACATTAGGAGATCGAGAAGATTAGGGCTGACATGACAGCTTTAGTTGTTGTACCTGTGACACTACTATAGACTACTACTATGAAGCCGCTATTCGATTTATTTGCCTCCATGTAGCCTGGAAAGACTACCCTCGGGAAGTGCCCTTGCACAGATGAGGATCCTAGTGAGAGGAATGTACATGCAATGCACCCCAGGGATGGTGATGAAGATGAAGAGCACGATCTTGAGCTAGACTTGAGGACAGCGAGGCTCAAGGTAGAGGTGAGGCTAGCTCGTGAGTATGATCAGGCGAGGGACATTTGCCTCTCCGGACAAAGTGTAGCTGCTGAGGAGACTACTCCACAGGAGGTGGATGGCCAGACTCAGCCACAGACTGGTGCTTATGATAATATGCAGAGTAGAGATGGCACCAACATGAGTGGCATATTCCCCTCAACACCATTCACAAGGAGTCAAGAAAACGATCTCTAAGATGTACAAGCAATGTTCATGAAAGAAGAAGCACTAGACGAGCATGAGGGTCACCAAAGAAAGACTTACAATATATAGAAGGTCTATCAAGGTGAGAAGAAGGAAGAAATGAGGCCATCTACGCGAATGGCCACTACTTGAATTCAAGGATTTGAACAGAAGGCAACCAAACAACACCCTTACTCATTGAGCGTAAAATTGTAAGGATATAATTTTTTTATTTACTTAGTATAAATAGCCTTATATTATCATTTGGAAGACCTAGACTATGTTGAATATTGAATTCTCAAATTGTAGTATCTTCTTACTGAGTAATTAGTTAGTAATTATTGTGAACTCTTAGAGTTGTTAGTTGACCTATCTACTTGGTTAATTGAAGGTTGCCCATTTATTGTTCTTCGTTTCCTTCAATTTTTCCTTAAAAAAAGGGTTTTATTTGCGTTATTGAAATCAATTGGGAGGTGGGGCTTTTAGTCCCTTATTGCCCATAATTTCAATAGTTTGAATTTAATCCACGTATCCTTCTATATTTGTTCCATTTTCCTTTTCTTTCTTGTTTGATCTATGTCATTTGGTATTAAGAGCTTAGGTTTAGGTTTGTTTTCGTAAGTCTAGGTCTTGAAATTTTGATCCACTCAAAAATCCAAAAATCCAAAAAAAAAGAAACCCAAAAATTTTCTTGATTTGATTTGTTGTTTTTACACTAGATTCTTGTTCACTAGTGTTTTTTTAGCCAAAATCTCAAATTTCATTCAATTTGGAGTTGTGAAAGTGAAGTTGCCATTGAAGGGTTTTAAGTATTTAAACTTTTCAAATTTTGAAAGTGGGTTCTTTGATTGAGTAGACATAGAGGGTTAATGGTCATCAGGGTTTATTCTCTATATCAAAGGGAAGCTAATACTAAATTTTGAGCCAATTCCGAGTTGATTTGAAGGTGTTGTGATTTAGTGCGCGTTCTTCATATTCTCGGTGTTCTTGAAGATATTCAAGTATTCTTCAAGAAAAAGAAGATGAAAAGATACATTTGATCTACTTTTCTCAATCTAAAGTTGGTCAAAAGTTTTGTTCGCCTTAGTGGAAATTTGAAAAAAAAAATAAGAAAAAAATTTAAAAAGAAAAAATTATAAAAAATTAATTTCCACCGTTAGCGCCAATCAGCTTCAAGTTAGCACCAACAGTGAGTTAGAAGCGCCAACCCTTCGTGATGCGCCATGTGGCACATGTCCTGCAGTTTCATAGACTTAAAAATTTGCAAACTTTTTATACCCCAAAATTTTTCCAAGTATGGGAGGTTTTTTGGGCATAAATATTTTTATAAGTGTCCAAACGATGTAATTCTTTTTTAAAATTTGTGTTCTTCTATTCTCCAACTATTTAGAAATTTATTTAAATATTTTTTAGCCAGTTTTAATCATCAAATCATCAAATTAAACCCCTTTTAAGTCATCACCACCTTAACGCTTCAAAGTTTTTCCTAAGTGTCCGAACTCACTTCTTCTTCTTTGTCACTAATTTTTCTTTCATTCCTCAACTACCCCGAGACAAGCCCATAATCTATGTTTTCCTCTACAAAGCCAAACCCAAAGCTACCATAACCCAACTTTCCAAATGAACAACAGTCTAAACTATCCAAGACAAGCTACATGACCTCCACCAAATGCACCACAAAATCCCTACCAAAACAACCAATAACAAAATCTCCTCTATGATGAAATGTATGGAGATCTTAACAATGAAGAATTTTGGGAGAATGGAGGTAGGGATACCTGTGGAGTACAAAGGGAAGGAGTCTGACCTCAAAATTTGGGGTAGGATCATGGCATGGGAGACCGAGATTATTGGAATAGAGATAGAGTGGGGAATAAAGGTCATAGAATGGGATATAGAGGAGATAGGATGGGAAATGTAGAAGAAAAGTTGGATGAGAGGGTAAATTTTGCGTGCTTCATAGAGGAAGGAAAATCTTTACTTGATAATAATGAATACTTGAAGGTGAATTCCAATCTTTTATGTGTTGTACGAAGAATTATGGGAGCCCTTACCAAAGAAGAGATTGATCAAGGGAGGATCTATTTCATGCTATGTGCAAAATTCAAGATAACTGTGTTCTTTAATCATTGATAGTGGAAGTTGCACTAATGTGTTGAGTAGTTCTTTAGTGGAACATATGCGAATTCCAACAACAAAGGGTCCTAATCCTTACAAGCTACAATGGCTTAATGAGAGTGGAGAAATGAAGGTCCTTAAACAAGCAAACATTCAGTTTAGTGTGGGTAAGTACAATGATGAATTAACTTTTGATGTTGTACTCATGTTGCCATGTCAAATTATGTTGGGAAGACCATGGCAATTTGATAGGGATGATGTGCACCAAGGAAGATCAAACAAATACACTTTTGTGATTGAAGGTAGAAAGTATATTCTTGCACCTCTCACTCCATACCAAGTGAGTAAGGATTATCGGGCTATGAAGGAGCTTTGAGAGAAAATAAAGGTGGAGGAGGCAAAGGGTGGTGATGGAAGTTCCATTGTTGTTCCGGAACGATGATTCTTGGATAAAATTAAGAAAAATATGTGCATGGTGGCAGAGCCAAGCAAGTGTTTAAAGTGTGTGGATAAGGGACACTTTCTAGTATGCCTTATCAACACCCATCTTTTATTGCATGCTAACCAAAATACTAGCACTTTGCCTAGTACTGTTTCTTCTCTTTTGCAGGACTATGATGAGCTATTTCCTGAGGAGATGCCTGCGGGACCTCCCCCTTTGAGGGGAATTGAATTCCAAATAGATTTTGCACTGCGTTCACAAATTTCGAACCTTCCATCCTATAGGAGCAATTTGGATGAAACCAGGAGCTACAAAGACAAGTAGAAGAGCTTCTTAAAAAGGGGTTAATCAAAGAAAGCCTAAGTCCTTGTGCCATACCGGTGATTCTTTTTCACAAGAAAGATGGTACTTAGATAATATGTATTAATTGTAGAGTCGTAATTAAGATCACGGTGAAGTATCGACATCCAATTCCTAGGCTTGATGATATAGTTGATGAGCTATGTGGCTCTAGTGTATTCACCAAGATTGACATTAGATGTGGGTATCATCAAATTAGTACAAAATTGGATAATGAGTTGGAAATGGCTTTCAAGACAAAGTTCGGGATGTATGAATTGCTTGTGATGCCATTTTGATTGACAAATGCCCCAAGCACTTTCATGAGGTTGATGGATCATGTTCTCAAAACATTCATTAACAAGTTTTTTGAGGTGTATTTTGATGACATCCTTGTGTATAGCAAGGCAATTGAGGAACACATGTCCTATTTGAAGCAAGTGTTTGATGTTTTACTTCAAGACGTGTCTTTGCTAATCTCAACAAGTGCCCATTTTATGTTAAAACAGTTGTGTTTTTGGGTTTTGTTGTTAGTGAAAATGTGATAGAGGTTGATGAAGACAAGGTAGAGTCCATCAAGTCTTGGATAACTCCAACCAATGCAACCAAAGTAAGAAGTTTTCATGGGTTACCAAGTTTTTATCGTCAATTTGTAAAAGGTTTTAGTTCAATTGCTTCTCCTTTGACCGAGTTGAACAAGAAAGGTGTACCTTTTTATGGGGGGAAGAACAAGAGAAGTCTTTTCAATCCTTGAAATTGATGTTGAGTTCTTCACCAGTGCTTCAATTACCCAACTTTGATAAAACCTTTGAAATTGAATGTGACGATTCGGGTGTTGGACTAAGAGGTATATTGATGCTTGAGGGAAAACCATTGGCTTACTTAATTGAAAAGCTAAGTGGACTACTCTCGAGTACTCAACATATGACAAGGAATTGTATGCAATTGTGTGAGTGTTGACTCATTGGCAAAACTACTTGTGGCACAAAGAGTTTGTGATAAGGACTGATAATGAGTCCTTGAAGCATCTTAAGGGACAATCCAAGATCAACAAGCGACATGCAAAATGGGTTGAATTCATTAAAACCTTTCCCTATGTGATCAACTACATGCAAGGGAAGGAAAATATGGTAGCGGATGCTCTATCAAGAAGGTTTCTGTTGGTGACAACCTTGGCTTCTAGGATGATGGGGTTTGAAAGCTTAAAAGAATTCTATTCTGGGATTCGACTTCAAAGATACTTTTGATAATCTTACCCAAGGGAAGCGGGTTGATAGGTTTCAATTGGTTGATTATTTTTTGTTCAAGGATGGATGAGCTTGTGTTCCTATGAGCTTATGGAGAGAGCTACTTGTCAAGGAGGCTCATAGTGGTGGTTTGATGGGACACATTAGGGTACCCAAAATACTTGACATTCTAAAGGATCAATTCTTTTGGCCCATGATGAAGCATGATGTAGAGCGAATTTGTAGACAATGCATCAATTGTAGGAATGCCAAACCCATGACTCGGCCCCAAGGTAAGCATACCCCTCTCCCTACTCTTAGTGGCCCGTGGATGGACATATCTATAGATTTTGTGTTTGGTCTTCCTAGGAATAAAAATGGACATGATAGCATATTTGCGATAGTGGATAGATTTTCTAACATGGATTATTTTATTCCATGCCATGAATGTGATTATGCATCCCATGTAGCATCCTTATTTGTCATCAATGCTTCTAAAATGCATGGAGTCCCTCAAACCATTGTTAGTGATAGGAATTCCAAATTTTTTAGTCAATTTTGGAAGAGTCTATGGGGTACACTTGGTACCATACTTCTATTCTCTACTTCTTTCCACCCTCAAACAGATGCAAAATTGAAATAGTCAATAGGAATCTTGGAAGTGTGCTTCAGTGCATTATTAGAGAAACCCCAACTACTTGGGAAGACCGTTTACACTTGATTGAATTTTCATACAATCGGTCTTTCAACTCTTCTACTGGAATGTCATCATTTGAGGCATGCTCTGGCTTAAAACCTTTGTTTCCACTAACCATGACTTCATTATCTAGTAAAGTTGTTTTGAACCTAGATGCCAAGCAATGGGCAAAGGAGATGATGAGCATTATTCCCAAGGTTAAAGATACCATTAAAAGGAACAATTCTAAGGTGGCTACTCGAATGAATTAGGGGAGAAAGGAAGTGATTTTTAACCTAAATCTTTGGGTATGGGTAGAGAGGTTTCCATATGTTGGAAAGGGAAAGCTAAGCCCAAGAGGATATGGACATTTTAAAGTACTCAAGAGAATCAATGACAATGCCTACATGATTGACTTGCCAAGTGAGTATAATTTTCATAATGTTTTCAATGTTAGTGATTTATCTCCTTGTGTTGTAGGTGAATCTTTGGATTCGAGGATGAATCCTTTCCAAGTCGGGGAGGATGATAACATGCAAAGTAGAGATGGCACTAATATCAGTGGCATGTACCCCTCAAGACCATTCACAAGGACCCAAGCAAAAGATCTCCAAGACCTAGAAGCAATGTTCATGAACAAGGAAGAATTAGAGGAGCTTGAGGGTCACCAATGAAAGGCTTATAATGTGTGGAAAGTCTATCAAGGTTAGAATAAGGAAGATAAGAGGCCATGTGTGCAAATGGTTACTACTTGGATTCAAGGATTTGAAAAGAAGGTAACCAAATATGGCCCTACTCATTAAGGGTAAAATCATAAAGAAAATGCAATCTTTTATTTACTTAGTATAAATAGCCTTATTTTATAATTTGGAAGACTTTGACTATATTGCATATTGAATTCTGAAATTGTAGTATCTTCTTAATGAGTAATTAGTGAATAATTAGGGTGAACTCTTAGAATTAATAGTTGACTTGTTTTCTTGGTTAATTGAAGGCCATGTCATGATCCAAGCCTAGGACCTAGACATGAAACAGCAAATGGGAAACCCAAAGGAACACCAAACAAGCCTCTTAGCATATCAATCACACATCCTTGGTCGCGGAAGCAAAACATCAACAACAAGAGACATAAAGAAGGGAAACAGGATAAGGGAAGTCTTAGATAAACATAAAACATTCTAGAGTCAAAATCATAGCATAATTACATCAATTGTTCAAACAACACCTCTAGCATATATTGGGCGGGGGCCAAGACACTTTCTGGGCTCGCCCTCATAGTATGAAATGTTCAACAGAAAGAGATAACAAAAGCAAGAGTAGCATATCTAGTGTCCCTGAACTTCAGGATTCACCAAAGCTTATCTTTCAGATGCCTAAACTAGCCACATGAGCTCTAGTTCCTACATGGTAACATCATGTAGGCATCGAGTAGGCGTTAGTACATTTGAATGTACTCAGTATGTAGGGTGTGATGCAAAAAAACATAAGCCATTATAGTAAAAATACATAGCCATAAGTAATGGATAAGTATAATATCAATATGGCATGCATGATCAATGCTTTAGGTCAAAAATGCTTGTAAATCATATAACTTGCAAATATAGATTACATGTGTAGGAAAAGACCATAGTCATAGACCAACCAATATATTACTTAGAATCTAAGGTATGTCACCCCCTTGGAAGTTGATTACGGTATCTACCACCCCCCCGACAAGGTTGCCAAGGTACACACCCCTCAACGTGGTAGTATGGGCATGTCACCTCCCGACAAGGTGGTCAACGTACATACCCCTCGATGTAGTAGTATAGGCATGTAACCCCCGATAGGGTGGTCAAGATACATAACTCCAACATAACAGTATGGCCAGGTGACCCCCCGACAAGGTGGTCAAAGCATGTCACCCCCTCATAAGGTGGTTGGGCATGTCACCCCCCAACAAAGTGTCGTCAACTTGCAACTCTATAGATACCTTTCATGAACGTACTACGTATGTACAATCCCTTAATCTTCTTATAGTCACTTGATTCATAATCTATGAAAGAGATCATTAATAACTCAAGAATCCTTGTCAAGACATTTTGTCAAACTCTTGGCGGATGCCTAATACTAGTTCAAAATCATGCAATTCAAGAGTCAAATAATATGGGAAATCTTAATGTAAATCAACCGACCAACACATAGTAAAACCCTTATGTAAGATACCTTGAAAACCATCATCAAACCTAATAATAGATCATAATTTCATTGCTCACAAAATGCATAGTAACAGTACACAAACCATCTCTTAGTGTAAGCTTGGAATAGGTAGACATGTGTTTTCCATCAACATTTCATAAAACCCCAACATAATTTGTAATCATAACTCACAATAAGTAATACCCATAGTAATACAACTTGGAAACATGTAATTTTCATAAAAAAAAGGAAGGTTGGAAACCATAGGTGAAAAGACCCATGGTTGAAACCCACATACCTAAAATTAGGGATTTCCTTGATGTAGATTTAAAGAGAAATTAAAGCTTGAATGGAGTTCTTGAGATCCAAAATTAAGCTTGAGACACTTGAATTTGGATAAAATATTTAGTTAAGTGTTAGAGAGGGTTTTGAGAGTTGGAATTAAGCTTGAGACACTTGAATTTGGATAAAATATTTGGTTAAGTGTTAGAGAGGGTTTTGAGAGTTTCTTGAATAATATAGAGTTGAAAAATGGCTGAAGTATATTCACGCATATGTGGGCATGGGGCTATGACCCCAAGACCCTTGGGCCAAAATGAAAAATGAAGGAAGTGCTAACATTGCTCCGCAATAGGTTCGCATTGCAGAGCCATCACAAAGGACATAAATACAATGATCTGCGCCCAGTTTGCATCGTGGTGTGGTCACAGATGCATATTGGATAAGATAATTTTGTGAAAATAAAGTTTCACTACGGGTCCTCTAAAATAGAGGTTATATCCATTCCCCACTCAATTTTGATCCCTGATCATGAATATGAAGTCGAACTTTTGATATCACGAACGGATTTTGAGAAGTATGAAAATTATGTTTATAGGCATTTTGAACCACATTTTTAGGACTTTTCAATATCTCCTCCTTGGGATCATTCGTCCCCGAATGTCAAAACTATATACATAAGAAAAGTAATCATGAGGATTTCAGCCTGACATATAAATGCAACAAATGCATTTAAACACCATTTCAAAAACTACAATATAAATGTCAAAATTACCATAAACTTGTCAACACAAACATGAATGCATACAAACGACATAGGGCTGAAACTTAAGACATGAAATCATATAGGGGACTTAAATTAGTACCTTGGCTTAAGTATAATGGAAGAGATATGGGCATCAGTTTTGCATGTCTGCCTCGACTTCCCGTGTGACACTGTCAACTTGTTGGTTTTTCCAAAGAACCTTGATGGAAGCTAGATCCTTGTTTCTCAACCTCTTCACTTGCCTATCCAAAATTTCTATCGGAACCTTCTCATAAGTTAAATTATCTTCTACCATATCCACAACATCCAAAGGCATTATAGCACTAGTATCACCCATACACTTTCTCAACATGGACATATGGAGGACTAGATGAACCATATTCATATCAATGGGTAACTCCAATGCATAGGCCACCTTACCAATCCTACTCAACACATTATAAGGACCCACAAAACTTGGGCTCAATTTACCTTTCTTGCCAAATCAGACTACATCCTTCAAGGGTGATACTTTCAAGTAAACCCAATCACCAAACAAAAATTCAAGATCTCTCCTTCTCACATCGGAAAATGAATTTTGTCTACTTTGGGTTGTTTTCAATCTATCCTTACCAACCTCACTTTCTCCAATGCTTCTATGCCAAAATCTGCACCTAGCAAGCCCATTTCCCCCACTTCAAACCACCCAATCGAGGATCTACAATGCCTACCATAAAGAGCTTCAAAAGAAGCCATACCAATGCTTGAGTGGTAGCTATTGTTGTAAACAAATCCAATGAATGGAAGATATTCATCCCAACTACCTTTAAAATCTAAAACACAAGCTCTATGCATATCCTCAAGAGTTTTGATAGTCCTCTTGGCTTGAGCATCCATTTGAGGGTGAAAGGCTATGCTAAGCATAACCTTGGTACAAAGACCTCTTTGGAAAGACCTCCAAAAGTGAGATGCGAATCGAGCACCACGATCCGAAAAAATAGACAAGGGCACCCTATGCAATCTGACCAACTCACGTATTTACAACTTGGCATAATCTTCAGAACCATAAGTAGTTTTGATCAGTAAGAAGTGAGCCGACTTTATCATTCTTTCCACCACAACTCAAATAGAGTCAAATACTTTCTAGTCTTAGGCAACCCAACCACAAAATCGATGATGATTTCCTCCCACTTTCAAGTAGGAATCTCTATATTTTTGGCTAGGCCACCCAACCTTTGATGTTCTACTTTCATTAGTTGGCAATTGTGAAATCCAGATATGAACTGGGTGATGTCTCTAGTCATACCACCCCACTAATGCACTTCCCTCAAGTTTCTATACAACTTTGTAGAACCCGGGTGAATGGAATAGGAAGAATTATGAGCCTCATCTAAAATCTTTTTCCTCCAATCATCAACACTAATCACACACAATCTACCTTGGTACTTAAGCGAACCATATTCCCCTTAGGAGAAAACCTCCACTTTACCATTCTTCACAAAGGCCTTCAACTGTTACAAGGCAGGATCAAGATCTTGTTTTTCCTTTACCTCCTCAATCAAGGAAGACTTAGAACTATCAACAACCACTATAGCACCATTATCAACTTCTTCCAGCCTAATCCCCAATCTAGCCAGTCGATAGACCTCTCTAGCCACCTCTTTGCCACAATCATCAACATGAGCTAGGCTACCCATAGACACCCTACATAGAGCATCGACCACAATATTAGATTTTTTTGGGTGATAATGCACACTCATATCATAATCTTTAAAGAGCTCTAACCACCATCTTTGTGTCAAGTTAAGATCTTTTTGGGTGAACACATATTGGAGACTCTTATGATTGGTAAACATGTCAACATGAACTCCGTAAAAGTATTGACACCAAATTTCCAAAGCAAATATCATGACCGCCAATTCAAGATCATGGGTGGGATGATTCTCCTCATGCACCTTAAGTTGTCTAGAGGCATATGCTATCACCTTACCATTTTGCCTCAAAATACACCCCAAACCAATTCTTCAGGCATCACAATGTACAACAAACCCTTCTAACCCTTCCAGTAGAGACAAAGTAGGAGCAAATACAAGCTTATCTTTCAATGTGTGGGAGCTCTTCTCACATTCATTGTTCCACAAAAACTTCGCTTTCTTTTGTGTCAACTTAGTCATAGGAGAAGGAATATAGGAGAAACCATTTACAAACCTCTTGTAATAACCCGCCAAACCCAAGAAACTTCTAATGTCTGATGGAGTCAAAGGTCTAGGCCAATTTCTTATCACCTCCATCCTCTTAGGATCCACCTTAATGCCATCCACCGACACCACGTGCCCTAGGAAAGCAATCTCTTTCAACCAAAACTCACATTTTTCATATTTAGCATACAACCTCCCCTCCCTCAAGATTTGCGATACCACCCTCAAGTGGTCCATATGCTTCTCCTCACTATGGGAATACATCAAGATATCATCAATAAAAAACCACCACAAATAAGTCAATGTAATGTTTAAAGACCATATTCTTAAGATCCATAAATATAGTTGTTGCAGTAGTCAATCCAAAGAACATAATCACAAACTCAAAGTGCTCATACTTGTCAAGAAAGTCGTCTTGGGAATGTCACACTCCCTCATTTTCAGTTGGTGATACCATGACTGAAGATTAATCTTATAAAAATGAATAGACCCTTAAAGTTGATCAAAAAGGTCACCAATCCTTGGTAGAAGGCATTTGTTCTTTATGGTGACTCTATTAAGTCGTCGGTAATCAATGCACATTCTAAGAGAACCATCCTTTTTCTTCATAAAGAAAAACAGTGCACCCCAAAGTGACTTATCAGGCCTTATAAACCCTTCTCCATCAAATCTCTCAATTGCTCCTTTAACTCTTTCAACTCTGTCGGGGCCATATGGTAAGGAGAAATAGAAAAGTGTGGAGTATTGGGAAGGGGTCTATGCCAAAGTCTATTTCCCTTTCGGGAGAAACAATGGAAATCTCACCGAGAAAGACATCTAGAAACTCATTAACCACCGAAACTAACTCAATAGGAAAAACTTGGGACTCAACATCCTTAACCATCACAAGATGATAAAGACAACCCTTAGAAATAAACTTTTGAGCTATAAGGTGCAAAATGAATCTACCTTTGACCACCACATCATAACTTTCCCACTCAAGGACGGGTTCATTAGGGATATGAAATTTAACTACACAGGTTCTACAATTAATAGAAACATAATATGCATGCAACTAATCCATCCCAAGAATGACATCAAAATCCACCATATCTAATTCAACAAAATCATAAGGAAGGATTTTATGCACAATGAACATGGGATAATTTCTATAGACTCTTCTAGCAACATGGACTCACCAATGCGGCTGAAACTTCATAAGGTTCACACAACAATTTTGGACTAACATGAAGCTTTTTGGCAACAAAAGGAGTAATAAAAGAAACAGTGGCACCTGGGTCGATTAATACATATACATCATAATTGAAAACCTTTATCATACTGCTGATGACATCGGGGACCTCATCCACCCCTTGTCTCCCTTGAAGAGTATAGAATTTATTTTTCCTTGGAGCACCCTCCTTGTTGGCCTCCTCTTCTCCTTTGAACTGCATTTCCACCTTGGCTTTGTGGACGACCATCTCTATTTTTTTTTGTGAACGTGGACTATCAATCACCGTATGACCCACTTCACCACAACCAAAGCAAGCATTAAAGTTTCTCAATATGGGACATTATGGTTCCTACCATATCTTTGGCACATAGGACTAGGCACGACACCACCACCTTGGAATCTTTGATTATCATTAGCAAGCCTCCTATTAGGAGCATTGGAAGACCCTTGGCCTTGGAACTTGTGGCCTTGAGGAAACCAGCCACCCTTAGAGTTTTTGAATCCACCTTCATAACAGGTCCTCTTGGCATCACTAGTTCTTCTCTTTCTCAAACTTTATCCTACTTTTGTTTATCATATTTCATAAGGTGGGACAAATACATATCACCTATCAACGTGGCAGTACGACACTCCTCATTAACCAAGTCGGACACACCCAACACAATTTTTTTTTATCCTACACCTTGTCTTAGCAATCAATTATGGGGCATACTTGGAGAGTTGGTTAAACTGTAGGGCATACTCTCTCGCACTCATAGACCTTTGCTTTAGTGTAAGGACCCCAAAAAGTTCCCGAAAATGTGCCTCGGAAGTGCCCAGAATCGTATTTTCCATATATCTAAAAATTCATTCATTATTTTGAAAATTTGACTTCATATTCTTCTTTAGGGGGTCAAATAGAGTGGGATATGGGTCTAATCCAAATTTTGGAGCAATCATATCAAAATCCAAAAATCGCAATAAATGCAATTTAAGAGGGTCAACTTTGAAGGGGCATATCTCTTAGTACACAAAGTACTAAGTGGACCACGACCTACCATCTTTAAGCCCTTTTAATTATCTTTAACGCACTTGGTTTCACCTCATTTCGAATTTTGATAAAGGACTTATCCCATTTTTGTGGAACTCATTTGTGCAGAAAATGCAATTTCCAGTGGCAATTCCGCCTTACCTCCGCGACGCACCCTTAGTTTTTTTTACCTGTTTTAATTTTTTCGGTCCAATACTTATATTCCTTGGGCTTAAGGATTTCCACACTTGAAAATACATATAATTAGCCTTATTTCATCGTCATATCATCCTAAACATTTCCCGTATTCACTCAAACACTTAGACTAATATTTTCCCCTAAATTCAAGTCCTCAACTCAACTTATGGATTTCTTCAAGGATTGAACACAAGCTTCAAGTCTCCATTAAAGTCTTCTTCAAGAACTTCTTAACAATGAAGGTATTTGGTATTGAACCATTGGATTCCTTTACCCATAGTGCCTAAGTCTCCTTTTTACTTAGTAATGCATGATTTAAAGTTGATTTTACATATGGGTCTTGTATATGGATAAATTTACTGCATAATGATTTTGGTTCATGAAAGTATGGTTGTTTTAGCATGTTTTGAGCTCTAAATCTTGGATATAATGTTGGATTTGATGTGGGATTTTAATGTGAATGTCTTGGAGGTGGTGTTGATTGATGATTTTACAATAGATTTTCTTGCATGATTTCATCTCTAAATTGCATGGTCTTTTACCCCCATTACACACTTCCAAGGTATTTGATAAAATGTCTTGTTATGATTTCTTGAGAAATTGAAGATCCAAAGCATGAGATATGATATGAATGATGTTATGATGATGAAATGAGATATGAGATATGATATGAATGATGTTATAATGATGAAATGAGATATGAGATATGATATGAATGGCGTTATAATGATGAAATGAACTTATTTATATAGTTATCCCTATATGAAGTATTGCATTAGAGCTTATGATAAATCTTGTATAAAGTAATGTATTCTACCATGCCCAATCCAGTGGTACAAGAGCTCGGGCAACCTATGAAGAGGTTACTACCTTGGTAACCGTGATGGGGGTTAGTAGTCACCAACCATGTGAGGGGTTCGTACTTCGCCACCCGAATGATAGGTGTGAATGTCATTAACCATGTGAGAGGTGCGCACCTCACCACCTAGGGTGATGGGGTGTGACCATCACCATCTTAACACAACACAAGGTTGGATATCTTGCTTGGTCTCATCTTCACATATGATATCCTATATGAGCATGAGTTATATAAGTATGTTTTACTTATGCATTGATCATACATATCATATTATTATATTATGCCTAGTGCCTATCGTTATGCATTTTGGATTATGATGCTTATCTTTTATTGCATTGCATCCTACATACTTAGTGCATTCAAACATATCAACACATACTCTTGCCTACACGATATCACCATGTAGGGACCGGAGCTCGTATTGGTTCTTCTTGTGGCTAGATGGATTGTTCAATTTAGCCTTTTGTGAGCCCTCTATTATAGGGACAAGGACCATTCTCTCATATTATATATGAAGATTCTCTTTACTTTATCCTATACTTATGACTATGAGGGTGAGCTCGGTTGTATGTCTTGTCCCCCTCCATTATCTATGAAGTAGAGGTGTTGTTGGACAAAGCTATGTATCTATGCGATAAGTTGATTCTATTATCTCTTGACTCTATGTTACGACAAGCTCTTCCTTACTCCCTCTAGCCCTTAATTCCATTCTTCAAATGTCATTAAATTATTTCTGCAGCCAAGGATGTGTAATGATATGCTATAAGGCTTGTTTGGGGTTCCTTCAGCTTCACCGTTCATCGATCATGTCTAGACCCTATCAATGATAGTATTATTTCAATTATTATTTCAAATATATGAGGTTAAATTTTTATTTTTTGTGCAGGCTTGGGTCATGACAAAGATCGTATCAGAACACTAGGTTGTTAGATCCTTGGAGTCCAACACACTACGTCTATTAGAGTCTTATTCATGGTTGTGTTATGCACCACAACTATGAGTAGGAGACTATGAGGCGTTCTAGGAAATGTTTCACTTTTTCATGATCCATGTCGTGCTTTAGAAGAAAGGTAGGGCTTTTCCCTATAATGAATATTCTTTGCTCTTTTAGTTGATCATGTCATTTCCAGGAGAAAGGCAAAGGAAAGTAATTAGAAGGTTTTTATTTTAATGGATCCAAGTTTCACTATTTTTTCTCTATTCTTTAAGTTGATGGTGGGGCTTCTTGTGTGCCCAAGTGGTTGAGTGGATCTTTGGTGTCTATTATCTTAGTTGGGTATGTTGTTACTAGAAAGTTCAAAGGTGTTGATCTGGGGTTGTCTTGCATAAGGTCTTGCTTTGTGGCTTGTTGGAGTTGGTATGGTGGATTTTGATGTCGTTATAGGGATAAAATGTTTGCATGCATGTTGTGTCTTCAATGATATTAGAACCCATTGAGGTAGCCCTGATTCCCTAATGAGCCCCTCTTTGAGTGGGAGGTTGTTAAATGGTAGCAAGGGAGGTAGGTCCATTTCATGCCCTAAGGTACAATTGGTCTCTAAGGGGTTGTATTTGTCATCTTGTGAGAAATGGAGGTGTTGAACCTAAGTTGTTTTGTCTATAGAATTGTTGTTGGTGGTGGATGAGGCTTTGAATGTCCTTTACAATATTTTATATTTTGGGTAGTATCCTTTGGTCTGACTAATCTGATGGTTATACCTATAAGTCTCATGAGTAAGATATCTAGTCCTTACCTTAATAGGTTGATGGTGGGTTTGGTGGTGATAATGTGGTCTGTTCCCTAATGAGGTAGTACATGTGAATCATTTGAGGGTAGTACTACGAGTTCAAGGAAGAAGGTTGGGTGCTAGTATGAGAGGTGGGAATTTTGGTGGTAAGAGGTTTCCTTCCTAGGTTGCATGATGCCTGGTGATGGTATTAAGGTGGACTTTAGTGAGATAATGGTGATTAGGTGGTAGCCTAGATTCTGGGTATTAGAAACCTCTTGGGTTTAGTGGGCTATTACCGGGGATTGTGAGTAGGTTCTCCTCTATTGTTGCTCCTATGACTTAGTTGACCCTAGGTAAGGCCATGTTGTGACTGACATTTCGAGTAGGGTAATTTGATATGTCCGGGAGTTGCTATTTCTTGTGTTATCCCTTGGTAGTAGGATTCATGTGTAGGTGGGTTTCATTCATAGGTTTCGTTCACCCATGAAGCCCAATTTTCCTTTTGATGAAGATTGTATGATTTCAAGATGTATTTCCTATGAGTATCTATTATTATGAAATATGAGAATGAAATATGTTGGGTTTTTGTCAAATATTGTTGATTATGGATAAATATCAATTTTGAGCTTATACTATGAAATGATATTTGTCTATTGAGACTATACATGATTCAAGCTATGAAATCTATAAACTATTGTGAAGTTTTGATATGATTTACAAGTTACCCATGATGGAGTTCTACCATGATGTTGGTGGGATGATTTACATGATTTTAGGATGTATTGATTTCACTATTTCATGATCTATACTCTTGCATTTTGCATGATTTGAACATGTACACATATTTGCCCATCAAGTATTTAATGAAATGCCGAGTTAAGAATTCTCAAGATACGTACAGGTTTTACAAGACAAGTGTCTTCATGATGAATATAGGCTATAAAGCATGTTATGCATTCATGAAATTATCTATGATTACGCAAGTATGAAATTAAGTCATTTTCAAAAACTTATTTTCAAGAAAACCTATATGGATTTTACTTATTTTAATTTGGGATTTGAATATTATGATTCCTAAAATTCTTTTGATGCATGGGTAGTGTCTATTTGATGATTTTAATTGATTTAAATTGTTATATGAGAATTTACTTTGGATTTATGACGTTATAAGTATGCATATCCCCCTTTTGAAATTATTTATGCAAGAGAGATTACACTATGGATTTAAATATGGGATTAGTTATGTTTTTACTTTAACTTCATGTTATAAATGTTGATTTTAAATGGTCTCATTTATCCATGTTAATTTTCTCATTGTTTATAGCCTATACATTCATGTACATGGATTATTTTGAAAAACATTATGTTATGGGGTCAGCCTAATTTTGTTTTATGGTATGGTTTTGATAAAATATTAGTTATGACAATATTATTGTAACATATATGCCTTTGATTTTGGCTATTTAGGCATTTAGGATGCTTGCACCATTTTGTATATGAATGGGCTATTCCTATGCATGAGTATATAGACTATCGAATTATGTTTTGGCCTTCAAGCCTAAGAGTGTATTGAAATGACTTGGATAATGACTATTGCCTTTTTGAAAGTATGTATATGCATATTATGAGTATTCTTGTGGGATGACGATTTAGCTTGTTGTGTTGGGGGTCTTGGGGTAGTTTGGGCTATTTGCATAGCATGTTTCTAATAAGTGTAGAACCTGTAAGGTTGTAATATCATGGGTAAGGATGGTCGATCTATTTAGTCAACTACGATGGATTAGCCACTTCTCTAAGATTGATCTTTTGTTCGGATTTTGTCCCCAAGTGAGGATGAGGGTAGGTGATATCCCTAAGTTTCCTTTTCGGACTAAGAGTGAGCATTTTGAATATTGGTGGAGTTGTTTTGTTGGCTTATGCATTGGTTATATTTAAGGATTTCATGAATAGGGTCTTAAAACCTTACTTTGATATGTTTGTAGTTGCCTTTAGTGATGAGGTATTGATTTGTTTAGAGCTTGTGAATCATTTGGGGTAGTGTTGCAAGTCTTGGAGGATGAGAGGTTGTTTGCTAAATATGATAGGTGTGCATTTTGGATAGCAAGAAGGTGGTTGAGATTCTTTAAGGATTATGAATGAGTATGAATTACTTTTCCCCGGTAAGGCTAATGTTGTGGTCGGTGTTCTAGGTAGCCTAGCATGTGTGGATAGTGGTGGCAAGAAAGAGACTAGTGGGATCCATCGGTCAGCTAGATAGGGAGTTAGGTTGAAGGAAGTAGAGAATGGTGATATAGTTTTCTTGGTGGTTCCAAATCTTCTTGGGTTAAGAGAACTAGATTGGGCAAGGCCTTGATTTTTGCCTTATTAGAGTTGGAAGTTTTGGTGAGAGAATGATAGAGCGGAGGTTGTCTACAAAGGGGAGATAGTGACTATGGTACCAAGTGGGTTAGGTATGTTTAAGATTGAAAATTGAGTTGAGGATTGTGAGTCCTTATAGAGTGTAGAGGGAGGTTGGTAAGGTTGCATATGTTTGGAAATTGCCTATGGTCGTAGATATGGTTCATCCAGTTCGTCATGATTCTTAGTGGATATGATGTGTTGGTAACTTTGATGTTGTGGAACACTTCGAGGTTGTGGGTGTTAATGAGGGTAAGTTGGCTTAAGAGAAGGTACCGGCGGGGGTGTTGGATGGATAAGTGGAAATGTTGATTAATAATGATGTAGTGTTCTTCAAGGACCTTTGGGAAGAGTCTTCTATTCGTATGTATCGGGGAGCCGGAGCAGGCATGGAGGAGCAATATCCGTATCTCTTTCATTCTATTCAAGCTTTTGATAACACGTCAAGTACTTTTTATGATTTCAAGTCTTGCATTTCAGCCCCTATGTCATTTATATGCATTCACGTTTAAGTTGGAAAGGTTATGATGATTTTACACTTATGCTGAGATTTTCAAAATGGTGTTTTTAAACGTAATGTTGCATTCTTGTTGAAGCTGATTTGTTTACGATTACTCTTTTCATGTGTATTTCTTTGATATTCGGGGACGAATGTTCCCAAGAAGGAGATATTGTAACGACCCAAAAAAGTGCCCAAAAATGTGCCTCAGAAGTGCCCAGAATCGTAATTTCCGTATATCTAAAATCAATTCATTATTTTGAAACTCCAACATCATAGTATTGTTTAGGGGGTCAAATTGAGTGGGTAATGGGTCTAACTTGAATTTTAGAGCAACTGTATCAAAATCAGGAAATTGCAACAAACACTATTTAGGAGGGTCAATTTGAAGGGGCATATCTCTTAGCACACAAAGAACTGAGTGACCCACGAACTAACAGCTTAAAGCCCATTGAATTATCTCTCTAATTCACTTGGTTTGACCTCATTTAGAGTTCTGATGAATGATTTATGTCCATTTTTGTGTAACCCATTTGTGCAGAAAATGCAATTTCTAGTGGCAATTCTGCCTTACCTTTGCGATGCGCCCCTATGTTTTTTGATGCATGTTTTAATTTATTAGGTCCAAGACTTGTAAGCCTTGGTCCTAAAGGTTCCCACTCTAGAAAGTACATATACTTAGCCTTATTTCACCCTTATATCATCCTAAACATTCCCCAATATTCACTCAAATACTTAGACTCATAATTCACCCTAAATTCAAGTCCCAAACTCAAGACCATTCACAAGGATTTCTTCAAGGATCTCACTCAAGTTTCAAGTCCTCATTAAAGTCCTCTTCAAGAACTTCTCAAAAGAAAAGGTATGTGGTGTTGAACCGTTAGGTCCTTTCATCCATGGTGCCTAAGTCTCCTTTTTACTTAATAATGCATGATTTAAAGTATATTTACATGTGGGTCTTGTATATTAAAAAATTTATTGCACACTGATTTTGGTTCGTAAAAGTATAGTTGTTTTAACATGTTTTGAGATCTAAATCATGGATTAATGATTGATTTGATGTGGGGTTTTGATGTGAATGTCTTGTGTATGTTGCAAGGTGTTGACTGATAGTTTTAAAATAGATTTTCTTACATGATTTCATCTCTAAATTGCATGTTCTTTTACCCCCATTGCACACCCATAAGGTGTTTGATAAAATGTCCGATTATGGTTTCTTGAGGAATTGAAGGTCCAAAGCACAAGATATGATATGAATAATAGTATGATGATGAAATGAGTTATGAGATATGATATAAATGATGTTATAATGATGAGATGAGATTATGTATATGATTATTCCCATATGAAGTATTGCATTAGAGCTCATGATAAATCCTATATAAAGTGATGTATTCTACTATGCCCGATCCAGGGGTACAAGAGCTTGGGTAACCTATCAAGGAGTTAGTACCTTGGTAACCGAAGTGGGGGGTTAGTACTCACCAACCATGTGAGGGGTTCATACTTCGCCACCCGAATGATAGATGTGAATGTCATTAACCATGTGAGGGGTGCATACGTCACCACCTAGGGTGATGTGGTGTGACCATCATTATATTAGACCAACACAAGGTTGGATAGCTTGCTTGATCTCATCTTCACATATGATATCCTATATGAGCATGACTTATGTAAGCATGTTTTACTTATGCATTGATCACCCATGTCATATTGCTATATTATGCCTATTGCCTATCGTTATGCATTTTGGATTATGATGCTTATGTCTTGCTGCATTGCATCACACATACTTAGTACATTCAAACATACTAACACATACTCTTGCCTACAGGATATCACCATATAGGGATTAGAGCTGCTACTGATTCTTCATGTGGCTAGATGGACTGTTTAAGTTAGACTTTAGTGAGCCCCCCATTCCGGGGACAAGGACTATTCTCTCATATTATGTATTAAAATTCTCTTTACTTTATAGTATACTTATGACTATGAGGGTGAGCCCGATTGTATGTCTTATCCCCCACCATTTTTTATGTAATAGAGGTGTTGTTGGAAAACGCTATATATTTATGCTATGATTTAAGTCAATTATCTCTTGACTTTATGTTACAACAAGTTCTCCCTTAATCCCTTCAGCCCTTAATTCAATTTTTCAAATGTCATTTAATTGTTTCAGCGACCAAGGATGTGTAATGATATACTATGAGGGGTGTTTGGGGTTCCTTTGGGTTCCCTATTCGCTGATCACGTCTAGTCCTAGGCTTGGGTCGTGACATTTAGATTCATAAATTCCATCATCTTCACCTCCCTTAGAACAATAGGAAAGAAGTGGTTGAGAAATGCCACTTTGAACTCTTCCTAAAACATAGCATCACCATTCCCCTCCTCGTTCTTCTATTGAGTGAACCAAATTTGAGCCACCCCTTTGAATTTGTGGGCTACCAATATTGCCTTTTCCTTCGAACTAACCCCCATAATGGACAATAACTTATACACTTCATCAATGAATTCTTGTAGATCCTCATCCACCTTAGATCCATAGAACTCTGGTGGGTTTATTCTAGTAAAATCCATCATGTAGGTATATAGTATGCGTTAGTACATTTGAATGTACTAAGTATGTAGGATGCATTGCAACAAGACATAAGACACCATACTCAAAATAATATCCATAAGCAATGGATAAGTACAATATCAATATGGAATGGATGATAAATGCTTTAGGTAAAACATGTTTGTAAATCATATAACTTGTAAATATCGATTACATGTGTATGAAGATACCATAGTCATAGACCAAGCAAGCTATTACTTGGAATCCAAGGCATATCACCACCTTGAAAAGTGATTGAGGTATCTACCCCTCAACATGGTAGTACGGGCATGTCACCCCTTGACAACGTGGTCAAGGTACATACCCCTCAATGTGGTGGTACAGGCATGTCACCCCCCAACAAGGTGCTCAAGGTACATACTCCACTATGTTGTAGTACGAGCATGTCACCCCCGGACAAAGTGGTCAAGGCATGTCACCCCTCAAAAGGTGGTTGGGCATGTCACCCCCCAACAAGGTGTGGTCAACTTGCAACACTATAGATACCTTTCATGAATGCACTATGTACATGCAATTCCTTAATAATCATGCGGTCACTTGATTCCTAATCCATGCAATAGATCATCAATAACTCAAGAATCTTAGTCAAGACATTTTATCAAATATTTGGCGGGTATGTAATGCTAGTTCAAAATCATGCAATTCAAGAGTGAAATAATATGGGAAATCTTAATGTAAATCAACCCACCAACACATAATAAAACCCTTATATAAGATACCTTAAAATCCATCATCAAACCTCATAATAGATCATAGTGTCTCCTGTTAGTTGAGTAACTAAATGTACCTAATTCGCACTAGCGACTATGTTCCCAGCTTTGGGATGAATTCCTTCTATCTTAAGCAGACGAAGCAGCTAAACCCGAATCAGAATATAAGCTTGGAATAGGAAGACGTGTTTTCCATCAACATTTCATAAAACCCCAACATAATTTGTAATCACAGTTCATAATAAGTAACACTCATAAGTAATACAACTTGAAAACATATAATATTCATAAAAAAAGGAAGGTTGGCACTATGGGTGAAAGGACCCAATGTGTGAATCCCATATACCTCAAATTGGGGATTTCCTTGATGTAGATTTTAATAGAACTTGAAGCTTGAATGGAGTTCTTCAGATCTGAAATTAAGATCTAGACATTTGAATGATATAAAGTTGAAAAATGGATAAGTATAGGTGCAATCACACATGTGTAGGTATGGGGCTATGACCCTAAGGCCTTTTGGACAAAATGAAAAATGAAAGAAGTGCTAACACTGCTCCGTGATAGATCTGCTTCATGGAGCCATCGTGAATGACATAAATACACTGATTCATGTCCATTCCCCGTTGCGGTCTGGTCACGGATGCCCACTGGATAAATTTTTTTTATGAAAATGAAATTTATCTCAGGGTCCTCTAAAATCAGGGTTATACACATTTTCCACTCAATTTTTCCCTTTGATCACGAATTTGAAGTCAGATTTTCAATATCACACATGGATTTTGAGATATATAGAAATTACGATTATGGGCATTTCCGAAGCACATTTTTGGAGCGTTTCAACCCATTTGTGGTTCTTAGTGTCTTTCGATTTTTCATTCTACGATTTTATTTGGGTTGTTGAAATCAATTGGGAGGTGAGAATTTTAGTCCCTTGTTGCCTATAATTCCAATAGTTTGAATTTAGTCCACATATCCTTCTATCTTTGTTCCCTTTTCCCTTTCTTTCTTGTTTGATCTTTATCACCTTATGCGACGAGGTATGTTTTTGACCCCTACTTATTCTATTTTTCCTTGATTTTATGCATTGGGGATAATGTACAATTTTTTTGATGGAATGTGGGTAGTTATAGGCCTTGGTGTAGTCTGAGTAGCTTATGGTCTATAACTATCAAAAATTTTGATCCCGAGGTTTTCTTGGCTATGTTCTTTTTCCTCGTGGATAATTAAATTTCTGTTGAACCAGCACGTTTAGGATGTTTACATAATATGTGTAGCATATAATACTAATACTTATAGCATATAGCAGGTTTTTATGTTTTTCTTTGAAAATTAGTACCCATAAATAATTTTTGATTAGTAGTTAAATGTCAACCATGTATGTTTGGCGATTTGGCAATAGTTTTTCTCATGAGTGAGGGTAATTAAGACATGAAGCATGATCTGTGGATCTCTTGTTGATAATTTATACAATGCCATGTAAGTGTGATCTTATTTTACTAGATTCGTGCATTTTGAGCTAATTTAGAACTTCCCCTGTTACTCTAAGTTATATTGTAGATTAAATGGATTAGGAAGGGATTTCAGGCCTTTGTTCTTTAAATTAGTCCACTTTAGCTTAAAAATGATCAATCTAATGAGATTTTATCCTTGTTTCAAATATTTGAGCCTTACATGTGCTAATTCTTTCAAAAAACACATAATTAGCCTAACCCCGTCTTGTGAAAAATCTATAAATTGGCCCTGGTCTGTCCTTGAGCATTGTGAACGTTGAGTGAGGCAAAAAGCCTAAGTTGAAGATGGCTGCCAAAAGTGGCCCTAGTTTGGGAATAGATATTGTGTACTTCAATATAGGCTAAAAGCCTAGAGGGTAGCTGGTGTAGGGGTAAAATCACAAACATAAGGTGGTGAGTTGGGAATGAGGAGAAAAAAAAGAAAATCATATACCGTGTGCCAAAAAAAAGAAAAAGATGTCTTAGATTGAGATTAAAAGAAAAATGAGTGTAAAAATAAGGCAAAAGCTGAAAACTGGGAAGAAAATACCCGAAAAAGCTTGAATGTGGAAAAAGGGAGGATAAGGTGAAAATATGAGCGTTGGTAAGGTGAAAGTGATGAAAAACGTAGTTCAAGAATAGATTTTATTCACTGTTTTTTAAAAATGTCATACCAAAGCCCCTTGAGGCTACATTACAAGGCTAGAAAGTCCTAAAGTGATCCTAGTCTAGTTGATTGAAAATCTGAGTCATGAGAATAGGGGCAATCCTATGGTATTAGTCATGATGCATGAATATCTTTTGTGAGAGTGAGTGTGTTTGCACAACCCCAAGGCTAAATTTGAAATCATCATCTAGTGTAAAAAATGAGACTTCTTTCTGTGAGGGCAATAACATTGCATTATTAGCATTTGACTTGTTCAATGACTTTGGACTATTGATATTCCCTTGCTTGTCATAGTTGTTTTGTCAAATGTACCAATTTGTTTTGGTTTGCTAAATAGCTATATGATATTGTTTTGAAAAATTGGTGTGGGTAACTGAGTTTGAATTATATGTAATGTATGCCATTGGGTTGAGATCTATGTGTTGCTATATTATCTATACAGATTACGTCATCGCTTAAGGACAAGCAACAATTTTAAGTTTAGGGTGTTGATATGCAGTTAAAAAATACAACACATTTGATGCTTAAAACATAGGATTTTGTGTATTCTTAATGCAAGCAAGAAAGCAGGTTTACATGATTTTGGGGCAAATTACAGACTTTTCTAGTTTTGATGGTTCATGAGACACTCTACGATTCATAGAGCATTTTTTGAGTTATATGGTGGGTTCTGTGAAGATCTCCAGTAAGTTTTGATTTCTAAAGTTCAGCCACATGAGACCTCTGTACGAGTCGTAGATCACTCCATGAATCGTATAGAGTGGTTTCATGAAGATTTCCAGTAAAGGACCAGTTGATGCAGATGAAGTCTACGAGAGTATAATATGAGTCCTAAATCCATTTATGACACATAAAGCGAATCCATAGCAGTGAAGTCCAAGATCTCAAGAGCTTAATGCGAGACCCCTATTACGACTTGTAAGTCAGTTTATGAGTTGTAAATGCATGTCATAAAAATTCGCCAACCAATTTTTCTATTTTTTAAGGACTTATTTGTAAATAGTATAAATAGTAATTTTTAAGTTAATTTTGAGAAGAGTACAGTAGAGAACGTCATTAGAAAGTACTTTTAGGCTTTTATACTTGGAGACTTGAATGTTGAAAGAGAATACACTTGTGGATTCATTATATCGTCTAATCTTTGGTTTCTTTATATATTTTGAATTTGTTTGTTCTTCAATTCAATTAGGTAAGTGATTAATTATATTTTCTCAATTTATGTTTTCATCATCTATCCATAGCATGAGTATCTAAATCCACAACTTGGGGTTGTGGGAACCATAAAGATCTAACCCAATCAACCCGGATAATTTGAAATTCTTGGAATGGGTATTTATATGTATTAATTAATTTTTTTCATTTTACATGTTTTGTAGTGGTGGCCAACATTAGAAATTGCCTAATGTTACCTTCGGGAACTAGGTGGTAATGAATAGGAAAAGAGATTGATTAAAAAGATTCGATGATATATCTCGTTTAATCAACCGAACTAGACCGAGGGGGGTTGATTGGGACAATCGGTAATGGTTAGTATTACACACTAGGGAGATGCGCCAAATCACATAGTGAAATTCGAATCTCACTTTTGACCAAAGGGCTTGGTGAACTTAAATTACCATCCTAAGTGCTATACTCCAGTCGAGAATTTCATTATTTGGGGATATTGAGTTGGTGAATCATGGGAAACATAATTCCCAAATTGCTCTCCGTTATTGATTGTCTCTTGCTCTCGTTAGTTTAGTTTAATTTTTTGTTGAACATTGCAACCCCCCACCCCCCGAGGAATTGAGTTGTTAATTAATTGAATTATGTATTGGTGAATTTGTTGTGTGTTTCTGTATTCTCTGTGGGATTTAACCCTAACCTTGGTTAGGTTTTATATTTGACAATGACTACTTTATCCTTTAAAAAAGAGGTGTAGCTTTGGTGTGATTACACATACATTAGGAATGCAACTTCCTTCAACCAAAATTCACATTTATCAAATTTAGCAAATAACTTCTTATCTCTCAATGTTTGCAACACTACTCTCCAATGCTTCACGTGCTCTTCTTCACTCCGAGAGTAAATCAATAAGTCATTTATAAAGACCATTACAAACATGCCAAGTTGGGGTTTAAAGATCCTATTTTTGAGATCCATAAATATCGCCAGTGGATTAGTAAGCCAAATGACATCACTATAAATTCAAAATGCCCATATCCAGTCCAAAAAGCCGTCTTGGAAATATCACACTCCCTTACCCTCATTTGGTAGTACCCGGACCAAAGATCAATCATAGAAACTTGTAGTTGATCAAACAGGTCATCAATTCCTGGAAAGGTCCCGTTAGGGCGGACTGGCACCCGTTACTGATAAGGCTCAGGAGAACCAACCTGTAACTATGTGCTTTCTATTTATACTATAAGGGGGTTTCTACGTTTGACATGCCTTTAAGAAGATAAACAGTGAGAACAAGACAAAAGGAAATGCATATGACTAGGCCATTGGGGCCACGAAATCTAAAGTACTAGACATGATCGCACTTTAATTTACATAGTCTACAAAGCCTCTAAATAAAGAAAAACATCTAATAAGGGTCTTGACAGACCACGCCTCAATGAACTGTGCAATAAACACGTAAGCTCTAGACATATACAAAGCCTTGAAGTAACCTGGAGCTTGATGACAACAGCTGAATATCCTGTACTCCTACTGGGGAGACCTACTAGCACCTGTACCTGCAGCATAAAATGCAGGTCCCCTGTAAGGGACGTCAGTGCGAGATAATGTACTAACTATGTAAGGACGGATAAACTGTATATAAAGTAACCACTCAAATGAAACCATGCACCTATGGAAGATCAGGGACCACCCTTAATTATACTATGGAATCAGGTACTTTATGTTCTTTATATTACTTTACCTTTATTGTAAAATCTGTACTGTAAAATCTGTGCACAGCTGTAATACAAACGACCAACTGATCACTAGTGAAACTGTATTAGGTTCGTCCCTGGCTAGGTTATACTCAACCCCTCGGGCTACCCCCCGTTGATAGGATCATCCCTGGCTGCGTGCTATCTCCACCCCTCGGGCTACCACCTATCAAAAATTGTATACTTTATCTTTCAATTACCTTTGAGATGATTCTTTTGGTGGCCATAATATTAGAGATGTAGGACTGTATATATAGCATGTGACATGTGGATAATCACGCAAAACAACATGAAAGTGAAAAGACTACATTACATAAATGATGAAATGCGTATGAAATGGACAACTCGTGAACTTTATCCAGTAACAAGAACTCGTGTAACTTGGTATCCAAACATGTATGCTGATTTGAAAGTTACTATCTATGGAATCATATGAACATGTGAAAGAGTGGATACATGGTTAATAGTTGTGTCGGAGTTGGCAAGTTCCTTTATGTACCAAGGAGAGACCTATGTTTCATACCAAGTGATACAAAATCAAGTAACCTTACATACCTCGTCGTCGGACCTCGTTACTACCTCGAGATAACCTTTCCTTCCTCCAAATACTTATCTACAACATATCAGGTGATAAAAATAGCATTAATAGCCAATAGATACGCCTTGGAATCCCAATCACATAAGAAAACAATACATGGGCAGCAAGCGGGTGTTTATAAACTCGAGCGTATTCCTTTAACTTTTTCGTCGCTAATCATATTTTCTAATGTACATTAGCATGTACACATTATGTACAGCCTATTTCAATGCCATAACAGTCTTACAATAGCCCACAAAGCACAACACATCATGATTCCACACAATCTAAAAATGGACAGCATAACGTTACCTTCCTTCGCTACCTTTCGATGTCAACAACTCCAAACCTATTCCAGCAACATTTACACATATAAACAGACCCAGAACAATTTTTTCATAGCACTCAAGAAGTCATGAAGGACGTGAGCTAATAGCCTTATATACAAAAGCCCGCAAGTTCCGATCAACATGACACTTAAGATAACACAATAAAACGCGCTTGTTAATGAAACCAAAATCAGGGCAGAAAGCATAGGGTGATGTTTATAACTCAAACCATATTAATAACACCAAGTTATCTTCATAATACAACTCGCAAAACCATAGATAAATCACCAAAACAAAAGGAAAAGGTGCAACAACTTTCAGCACAGAATTTTTCCAGATTTTCCACCACCAACATACTAGCATATACTTCTTATTTTTCATAAGAAAACCATAGTAACCACATGTGTAAACTTACTTAACACTATATTAAAGGTAAATGGCTTTTACGGGAACCCTAGAAGTCCCTTTCAGCTGCTTTGCATAATTGAGAAAAGTTGAGAGAAAGTAGAGAGAGCAATCTGATTTTTTGTGAGTTCAATTGAAAAATGAATTGTGGAGCTGCTTTGGAGCCCTTTATAAAGTGGTCTTTGGAACCAATTCCCTTGAAATTTTTACCATATTAATCCACACATTATCAAGTTGCTTATCCACCAGCTTGTTCCTCAAACTTTGGCCTAAATGGGTCTCCAAGTTGATGGGCTTGGGCTGCCTATTTTCAGCTTTCACTTAGTTTTGGGCCCAATTTGCTAAGTGTGTTGTGATGTCTTTGGGCCATTTTTTATTATACTTCTTGGGCTTAAAGTGTAGCCCATTTATGATGCTAAAACATGGGCCAAAGTTATACCCTTAACACGGACTTTATTCCTAATCAAACTTGGACAAATTCGACGTTGAGCCTCGTCTCTGTTTAGCTAGCAAATTTAAGCTAAGCAAGCAGGTGACTCACCTGCTAGCTTGTTAAGTCCTACAAGAACCTCAATTCTTTCACTTTATTTAAGGCCGTACTCTCCTCAATTTGGCACAAAACATGTATACACTCGACCCTTAAGCATTAGACGCACATATAGCCCATTAACACAAGATTCAAGCACTTCTGAAAATTAACGCTAATTTGACCAAATCATGTCATGTTTAATTTGACTTGTACTAGTATTGTAAGGTGTAGGGTGTTACGTCCTCCCCCCTTTAGGAATATTCGTCCTTGAATGTAAGAACAATTGGATAGCTTAACCAACTTTAAACCTGTACTTACTCACACTTTTGACAACACATTACGTATTCAATCACACGTAAATATTACTGTACCATTTATGCATCTTGGACTTCCTCTTTAGCTTCAAATAAGTAATGGTACTTTGATTTCATTTCATCCTCAGCCTCCTATGTTATCTCTTCTGCTTGCCAGTTTCTCCAAAGTACTTTGACTGAAGCTATTTCTTTATTCCTTAGCTTCTTAACTTGATGATCTACAAAATGATACCTTTTCATAGGTGAGATCTTCTGTAACCTACATATCCTCAGTAGGAGTGATACGGGATGGGTCACCTATGCATTTTCGAAGCATTGAAACATGAAAAACTGGATGAACCATCGAAAGCTCTTCGGGTATCTCTAGTTCATATGCCACCTGTCCAAACTTTTTAATAATTTGATATGGCCCTATGTAGCATGGACTCAGTTTTCCCTTCTTACCAAATCTCATAACCCCTTTTGTTGGATACACCTTTAAAAATACTCAATCACCTGCTGAAAATTCCAATCCTCTTCTCCTGGCATCTAGCTATGATTTGTGCTGACCTTTGGCTGTTTTTAATCTCTACTATATCACCTTAACTTTTTCATGGCTTGTTGTACTAGATCTGGCCCAAGTAAGGTGGTTTTACCCACTTCAAACTATCCAATTGGCGATCTACATTTCCTTCCATACAAAGGTTCATAAGGTGCCATCTTGATAATCGCATGATAGCT